>CATIWC010000828.1:0-133089 GCA_948472305.1 Vicia faba | reverse complement strand
ATCTAGAGTAGACTATGACACATAGATATATGGGAAATGAAAAAGAATAGTTGATCTCATTTATGAGGGCATATCAAATTGTTCATAACTTTAAACATCTATCTTATAATCACGTGAATAAAGTAATTGACAAACATCAAAGGTCTAAAACCTAACCTATGCTTTGGAGGACACATCCTTGACTGTTTTATTTCATACTTTGATGAATCTATAATACCTAAGTATTAATAAAATAGAAACAGTGTTATCACATGAGATAGGGATGTTACTCTCAAATCTAATAATCTTCTAGATGATTCTTCATCCACAACATCTGAGTATTGCATAATGCTGCTGATATGTACTCTGCTTCTGTTGTTGAAAGAGAAAATTGTTAATTTCCTTTTGCTTAACCATGATATTAGATTCTTTCCTAGAAACTGATAATTTCCAGAAGTGCTTTTCTTCAAAAGTTCCAAAGAGTTTTCATGTGGAAGGAACTTGGTGAAGAAGAAAGATTACAAGTCATCCAGATGAATCCCCAATTTTCCATATGTGACTTCAAGTGGTCATAACTTGGTCAATTTTTATCACCTTGAGCCCATTATTTTTTCATGATGATCTTAAGGATGTGTACTTCATTCCTTCTTTTATGTTCAAAGTGAGAAAATGAATGGAAGTTGCCTTAAGAATGCAAAAGATTATAGGTCATTTCATGATTTTTGGCCAACTTCAACAAGTCATAACTTGCTCAATTTTTTGATATTTTGAGTGATTCAAATTGAAAAATGTCATTCAAGAGGTCTACTTCATTCTATCTTTTTTGGTCAAGAGCAAATTCTAAGTGGAAGGCCATGTTTGGATGCAAAAGATTATAGGTCATTTTTAAAGAAGAATTTGAAATATTTCTAAGTATGGAAAGTCAACTCTTTTTCTTCAACTTTGACTCCATGTAACTTTAAGCTCAAGCATCCATTTGATTTCATTCCTTTTCCATTGCAAATCTTGTAACCTCATCTTCCCAAAGCATCAAGAATTATGCCCTAAGACCCCTTGAGGTGGAAATTCCATGGATTTGAATTTTGTAGTTTGAAACTGAATTTTGCACAAATTTAGAATTTTGAAATCTTTTTTTTGGCTTCTAATCACAAGATTTCCACGCGTTTTTGTTTCTAATCATGTTTAGCAACTTACCAGAAGTGATTAGCATCATGAAACGCAAGATTTGGCTGAGTTTTGATCAAGTTTGAGTCACACTTTCTTCATGATGCAAACCCACACGAATTCCCTCTAAAACCCATCATTTGCTATTCCTTTTGATCCCATTTGCTTCCCTATAAATAGAGGGTCATCCCCCATTCAATTCCCCAAGCTTAGATAGCCAGAATCACCCTGCCAAACTTGCTTCACAACCCAGAATTCAGCAACTTTGAATTCTATTCTCAAGCTTTTTTCAATCCGTTTTTCCCTCAATTCACCTTCCTTGATCTTCCCCGAAGCTAACCATATAATTACATTCAAGAATCGCGCCCTATATTGCTCCATAGAAGTCCAGTTTCAGAGCTCTGCAACTCAACTTCAATAGGTAGATTCCTTCATCAATTCTTCAAAACTTTGATATCATTGTGTTGCTCTCATTGCCCTAGTTCTAGTCGCAACACTTACTTTCATCTGGAAACTCGTTTTGACCATGAATTTTCAAATCCCATTTCAAAACTTTCTTTCCAAATTGCTTGAGCTATAGTTTATATAAATTGGGCGCGAGGGTGTGGTTGTCTTCGTCTTGAAGAGACGAAGCGAATGACATAGGTCTGAGCTTCTGATTTTACAGTTTGAGAGACCTGCAATTCGTGATGGCTAGAGGTTGAAGATGACCAACGTGTCATCTTCTAACCAATGAAGGCGCGCCATCTGTATTTTTCAAATTCTGATTTTATTATTGATTATGTACATTATTCATTAAAGACCATGATATGCACAGCGCGCCAGATCCCTTGGATTTGATTACTAACGTGTTTTGACTCTCATCCAATGGTCCACATCTTTTACTTTTATTTTCTTTTTCTGATTTTCTGATTTTTATATTTTAATTGTTTTAAATTTCAAAAAATTATAGAAAATTCATTTTTAGTCCAAAAAATCTAAAATAATTATGAAGAATATTTTTTATTATTCTCTTTCTGATTTTCATTTTTTCACAATTTAATTTTTTATTTTAGTATTTTTTATGAATTTTACACTTATTTGGTTTGTTAAAATGTTTAAAAATACTTTTATACATTTTTAAATTCTGAAAAATTTATGGAGTGATACAATGATATTGTGACAAATGTTGGTGACCTTATTTTATTTTTGTTTCTGACTTTACTATTTTTTACTATTTTGTTTATTTTACCCATTTATTTTAATTTTTAAAAATAGTTTCTGACTTTTAAAAATTCCCAAAATTTTTGTAAAATTACTTGGCCTATTTTCTGATTTTTCTATGGTCTTATTTTTTATTTCTTGATTAATTTGAACATAATTGATATTTTCCTCATCATTTTCCATTTTTTAAAAACATTTTTAAACCTTTTAATGTATATATTAATTACATTATTATTTTGTGATTATTTTCTGGCTGTCTTGGGTTGATTTTTTGATCATGACTTTATTAACATCATTGGATCCATAGTGTTGAGTTTAACTCCATAAAAATGGATGAATGATTTTAATAATAGTTTGATTAAATTTTTAATTCAAAAGTGGTTTATCTTTTGCCCTAATTCTCTTCATCTCATCCACTTCTCATTGCACTGAATGTTGTTGGAGCATGATCTCTATATCATGTCTCAAAACAAATAGTGCATAGATTGCTATTGACCGGCCTCAAAATAGGTGCGACTTCTATATAAGTCCCACTTACGATTGCTTAACATAGCACTAAATTTTGTCCCGATTCGAATAAATGATCATTTGTGGCCCAAACTTTTGATTGTAAGCCCAAGTATGTTAATTTGATCTCTTTGATTCAATAACCTTGAGATTCATTGTGTGAAGGCTTTGGTTCTACCAATCCTCTAATGGATCTACAACACTTTTGGTCAACGCGGATCACTTAAACATGGTTGATCATTAAATGGTAATTATGAGAATTCCAAATGGATGATATACTTGACAAAAAGCAAATGCAACTTGTTGTGTAGAGGCTTTGGTTCTACCAATCCTCTAATGAGTTCCAAATGCAAGTTTCAAGATGGTCATCCAACTAAGCACTAATTATTGACTTGTTTATTCTTTGCTTTTATTCTTTTATGCTTTATGTACTATTTATTTTTTAGCATTTTCCATTTCATGCTATTTTCATCTTTGCTCATTTGAGCATTTATCTTCTTGACATTTTTATTTTGCTCACTTGAGCTTTTCTTTTTCTTTTCCTAAGATACTTAATAACCAACATAAACCCTAAAAAACTCTTAATGGTACTTGGAATATTTGGTTACTATCCTTGGCATTATGGAGCATGGGACTTTTTCTTGGACTTAGGATTAGAAACCTTGGCCTATCTTGGAGACCTTGTGATATTATCTGATTATTTTGTCTGGAGATCTTGAGGTTTACCTCAACATATTGGGTTTCTTGTTTGTTTTTGTGTGCAAGTTTTTGTGATTACACTCTTTATTTATAATTTGGAATTCACCCGTATACAGTCGTTACTCTGCCCAATTTTTGAGAAGACTTAATGCATTTGAAGAGGTCTAGTATCTTTGCTTGCTTGGTTTCAATCCAAAGAATGAGAATTTTTATCTTGGCTCATAATGTCAAGTTTTGGCTTCTTGTTGGTTAGATGGTCCTTATCCTTAACTTTTACCTTATGCTTTAGGATAACCTCTTCTACTCCTCCCATCTTCTTTAATTTCAAAAATCTTCTCCCTACTTTTGAAAACTCTTCTTGTTTTGAAACTTGAAACACTTTCATAATAAACTTGGACTTAGGTCCATGCATTTTCAAAACATTTTCATCAATAAACTTCAATCAATTTAATAATACCTTGACATTTTTGTGAGAAGACTAAAAGTAAATCAATCTCATTTCAATCCATTTTTTTCCACTTTGGCTTTTTACCTTTAAAATTTTCTCAAAAGATTAGACTCTTGTCAATCCTTGTAGTGACGCAAACAACTATACTTCTACAATATGTAGTGAAGAGAGATATTTTCCACTTGGGTGTTGAGTGAGGCATTGTTGATTTTAAAATCCAAGCCATATCCTCCACTTTGAGATGATGCAAATTCTCCTTTCTCATGATTGTGGGTAGTAAGAATGTTTTCCACATGGACAATGACGATGATGTCTTATCTCATAAAACTAACAAAAACACTTGTGTTTCAAATTTTTAAAAGAGGAACTACGTGTACCCTGATCCCCTATTGCACGAAAAGTGGTACGTAGGCACTAAAGGTTCGCAACCGCGGCGGGTGCAAAAATCATAAAAAAAATATTTCTTTTCTCACCTCCACCATCCATTTTATATACAACACATTTTATATAGCCAAAATATACAGATTTTTTCAAATAGGTTCCTGCGGAATACCGTAGATGTTTAGGGTGCTAATACCTTCCCTTTGCATAACCAACCCCCTTACCTTGAATCTTTCCCCCTTTTTTTGGGTTATTCGCTCTTTTCTCATTCCTTTGGAAACAATAAAGCGCGGTGGCGATTTTTATTTTTGATTTGTATAAAGTCTAGTTAATCTAATGGCTTAGTCTTGAACATTTCTACCGCTACAGGAAGGTAGTGAGATAGCCAGCTTTGGTGCAGTCTAAGGTTGGTTGATACTCGATGGTACAATAATTGAGATTCAACTCACTAGATGTTTTGGTGGCAAATCAGTTGCTGTACTAAAATAAAACCTTCGAGAAATATCCGTGATATGAGACTCATAGAACCTGGTGTGAACGGTGGGAATAGAACTGACTGTTTTTGTAAGCTGGTTTCGCGAAATGTCGCGGTAAGCAAGAGTCGCCACCGTATTTTATGTTCTCCAACATGGAAAGGACAAAAGCACAGCAAAATTCCTTCTTTGAGAATGTTTCTCGGTTCAGGAGGTAGATTTATAGAAAGGGAAGGTGTTAGCACCCTTTCCATCTGTGGTTATCCACGGGCTCTTAGGTACTTGCTCTTATGTTTTCAAAAATTGTTTTCTTTTCAAGTGTGAGTGGTTATTGAAAAAGTTTCGTTTGAAAAATTTCTAAGTAACTCTTGTATCAGTCCTCAAGAGTGTGTGAAAAATTTGTTTGAAAACTTTTAGAAAGTGTAAGTGTGAAAAGTTGTTTTTGTTTGTTTTGAGAAAGAGCAAGTACTTAAGAGAAATCTACCTACTCTAAGGAATTAAGCCGTGTAAGAGTCCTTTAGATAGTGATATCCCACCATTGAGAGGTAGGTAGCATCGTCGTTGGAGGTGTTCGGGTCAATTCGATTATAGGGACAGTGTGGTCACCGAAGCAATGGTAGGACACCTTAGAAGTAACCCTAATGTCCTAGATCCTTTTATCTGAGGCAACCGTTTCGAGGCAACTGGATCTTTAGACAAAGGGCGACCTCTAAGACGTCTTATACTTGATGACCACGTTCGAGGCAACCAGTGAGGCGTACCCTAGGAGTGGCATATGCTTGTGTGTTGTTTTTCAGTTAATTGTCTTGTACATGTTATTTGTGAGCTACGGATTGATTTTATTTTTCATACATTCTTTCATGCATTTTTTAACAGTTAGGAGTGCGGAAAGTAAATTGCAGAAAGATAAATCTAACTATTACAAGGCACTGGTCTATACATCGCCAAAAATAATAACCCGTTTTGAAAAGTAAATAAGTACGAGAAATTAAATAAAGCGGTAAAATCCCTAATTAACTATTACATACTCTGTACAGATACATAAATATAATCAAAATAAATAAATACGCGCGAATAGAAATTAATCGGGAACGTCCTTAGAGTGTTGACCCTTTTTTAAGAAAGAATTGAATTTTTGTCCTTTTTTGCAATTAATGAAATTAAAACTAATAACTAATTAATTAACTAATTAAGAAAATGACATTTTTGTGTTTTTATGTTTTTAATGAAGATAAAGAGAAAATAAATAGAAATTAAAAGTTAGCAAAAACCTAATTCTAAATTGTTTTTATTTATTGTAAAAAAGTATTAAAGTTAATTAATTAAGCTAATTTAATTTAATTTACATTTTATTTACAAAATAAGTTAATAAATAATAAAATGTTTTTTTTTTGTTTTATTGTAAAAAATGTTAATTGGTTAATTAAATAATTAATAAAAACTAATAATTAATAAAAGGGAAATTATGAAAGAAAAGAAAATAAAAAAGAGAAAATAAAATGTTGTAATCGCCCATGTCTCCTGATCACGTTGATGCTCATGGTTCGTCCCAATTTCACCTGTAGAAAAAATACCTAAAAACAAAGCAAACAAACCCTAGGCACGGGTATTATCATACGAAGCCTAAAAATGAAATTGAATGTAACAGTTGCATTGGAAATCAGGTATGGAGTATGAATATGCTATTATTTTCCAGAAAAATGCAAGAATGGGAAAACACGACTCCATGTTCAGAGGTGATTTCGTGAGTACTTACAGCGCTATTCAGTGTACCTTAGGACGCGTTTGTGGTTGCTTTGGCTTCAGGGGGTGGCAAGGAAGAAAGCTACGTGCTTGCTTTGATCTGAAAACGCTTGCAACTATGCTTTTGATCTCTCACTTTTTGGATAATTTTCAGTTTTTGCTCTGGCCGTTTCAGGGATGCCTAGGTTGTGAATGAGGCTTGTCACACTTGCATATGTAGTAATGAATGAGAATAAGTCACATTATGAGCCAATGATCCCTTGCAATTAAGTTTTTGGATTCTTCATAACCACCATTAAAGGCCTTTCAAAGCTTTGTCCAAATTTTGAATTTTCATGCATAAATGAGCTTTACACGAATTTGGCAACTAGAATATGCTTCATGAAGGCTAATCAAACCACAAGATACCATTTAATCCATTTTTTTGATTTTACTTGAATTATTATGGATTAAAATGAATTAAATCCATAAAAATTAAATAAAAATATAAAAATAATTATTTGGTCTTGAAATTGATCATGGGACACGTGGGTGGCATGACAAGGCTGAATCAAGTGGAAAAAAGTGGGCCCTTTTGTCAAAAATTGAAGTTTCAAGGATAGTTGACTTTTGCCATTTCACAAATATTTCCCAACTTCTCCAATGCATATCTTGCTCAATTTTGATCGTATGAACATGTTCTTGGACATTTTGGAAAGGTATTGAAGTAGTCTAACCAATGCCTTTGGTCCCATGTCATTTTGAGTTACCAATCTAAAGTTATGGTCTTTGACTTAAAATGCCTTTTTGTTGACTTTTGAAAATGACCTATAATGTTGAAATTGATAACTTTTTTGTGAGAGCATTTCTTGGACTTGGAATGTGAAGATGAGTTGTAGGAAATTTCATCCCCTTCAAAATGAGCATTGGATGGGATTTTTCTGATGAACCATGAAAAAGTTATGCCTTGGTCAAGTTACAGTTGACTTTTCAGCTGTCCAAAAATGGAAACTTTTGCATCTTGATGATTTTTGAGCCATTCTTGTGGAATCATGATCAAGATTTGATCCAATGATGATTGTGGCTTCAAAATAAGATGTTGACCAAAAATTTTGACTTTTGACTGCCAAATGACCATTTTACCCCTACAGTTGATTGTGAAGCAATTAGGGTTTTTGACTGTGCAACTTGACCTTGTGAGCCTTGAAACTTGACATGTAGGTGCTTGACAATGTATATGAGCATATCGGACTTGATTGAGCCTTTGAAAACCTCAACTTCCTTGCAAGAATCAAAACCCTAATTTGACTGGCTTAGGAGGGTGTTTGAACTGTGCAACCCTTGAGAGATCTTGAACCATTTGAGGTGATGCTTGTCAAAACTTTGAAGAATATGGGAGGGAAAATTTTGGGGTACAACACCTGGTTACTATTTAGGACAAGATGAGCCAACTTGACTCCAATAGAGAAGGGTACTTACCTATGGACCCCATGAAAGCCTTTAAACATAAGGCTCTTATGTGATTTGTTTGTGTTTGCTATCTATTTAAACATAACACATAACATCATGACATCATAATATCTGACATGACATTTACTAACCATTTCAAGGATCTTAGGGATCTTTGTTGCAGGATTATCTTAAAGTCGGACTATTAACAAGGGGGCAAGAGGATTTATTTTCCTCTAGCTAGACACCATCAAAGACCAAAGTGCATTCTTTTGAGTCAGAGGCTAGGACCCACTCGATATGGTGAGCTTGATTCTAATAGAAGGATGTCCAAAAATTAAGACTCGAAGTTCCACAAGTTAAAGCTGCAACTAGGATTCATTCTCTCTTTTACCCCGCAAGATCCTTGAAAACATTGCATTTGCATCTACATATCATGCATCTCATTACATAACATGTACTTTCTAGACACGTTTTCTCATCTTCTTGTGATTTATTTCAGTAAAAGATGGCTCTCGAATAAACAGTCAAAGATCTTCAAGATCAGAATGTTGAGTTCCAACAAATGTTCCTAAACTTAGCCAAGGGACAGGAAGAGCTGAAGAACCTCATCACCAAAGAGAGGAAGAAAAAGACAAGGAAACCAATCGGCATTCTCAACATGGGAAGAAGGTTTAGAGGTCTTCCCAAGCGAGCTCAATACTATGATATTCCATCAAATGAAGATAACAACCATGGTGAAGATGGTAAGAGTGTGAAGGATGAGAAAGGAAGCAACCTTGGTTCTGGCTAATATTCTGATGAAGAAGACTATTCAGACGAACAGTATCCTCCCGATGATGAAAAGTACAAACAACTGGAAGATCGTTTAAACGCTATGGATATGTAGAGAGTGCATGGGTTGGATTTTGAAGAGTTGGGTTTAGTATCATAAGTTGTCATTCCTCACAAATTCAAGGTCCCTACTTTTGCAAAGTATGACAGTGTTTCTTTCGCTAAACTTCATTTGAGGTCTTATGTCCGGAAGATCAAACCCCACATTGCCGACAGGAAGTTATGGGTGCATTTTTTTCAAGAAAGGTGATATGGGACACAATTGGAATGGTTCTATTAACTGGAAGGAACCAATGTTCAAACTTAGGAAGATTTGGCTGCTGCCTATAACAAATAATATCAATACAATGCTGATCTTGTACCAACCCATGTGCAATTACAGAGTATGACTATAGGCTCAAACGAAGGCTTTAAAGAGTATGCCCAAAAGTGGAGAGATCTAGAAGGAAGAGTGCAACCTCCTTTGTCTGATAGAGCTGGTTGGCATGTTTATGGGAACTTTGACATATCCTTTCTTCAATTATCTGATCGGAAGCTCTTCAGCCGGATTCACCAAGCTGATATTAACAGGGGAACATGTTGAAGGTGGAATCAGAAGTGGAATAATTCAAGTGGTTGGGTATCCAAGTACTGTGAAGAAGACATTCAATGAAAAAAAGTAGCTAATGCTGTTAATGGCCAGAAGGGTCGTGGTAGAGGTGACCGCAACCAATCTTTAGGGGAAGTGCTAATTTCTAATCCTGCACTAGTGTACCAACATAAAAAAAGGCAATCAACGTAGGTCTGACGCGCCCATGAGACAATATACCAAGATTAACATGCCATTGTCTCAAGCATTACAATATTTATTGAAAGCAGAGCTGATTACGTTGAGAGATCCTCCTAAAAATCCCAACACTTCCTCTCCAGGATACAATTCTAATGTAAGGTGTGCCTATCATTCCAATAGTTTCGAACATGACACAAATAACTACTGGGCATTGAAAAATAAAATTCAAGACATTATTGACAATAAAGATATTAAATTTGATCCTCCCGAGACCCCTAATGTGATTATTGCACCTATGCCTAAGCACGACAAAGGCATCAATGTTATCGAAGATGTTTCTTATGTTTCTGTTGTAAGTGACTTGATTAATCCCCTGATAACAAATAAGAAGAATCTGTTGCAAGCCGGTTTATTTTCGGGTTGCATTGAAAGATGCTACTGCTGTGCAGCCCAACCCAATGGCTGCAAACTATTGAAAGAAGGTATTTATTGTCTGATGGATAACCATATAATTCTAGTTGAGAAGATTCCTTCTATGGAAAATATGTTTCAAGAATTGGAGCTTGAAGACGTGTCTGTAATTTCTAGAAATCCAATAAGGATCACTTCTAAGGGGCGTGTGAAGATTACGGCCGAACCCATATTTGCTCCTCTGATTATTACTGCGCCCAGGCCAATTCCATATTCCTATAACAAGGCTATCCCCTAGAAATATGGAGTTGATGTTTACTACCATGGTGTCAAGCAAGAACCATTGGTTGTCAAAAGTGAAGATGCTGAAGTTACTGATCCCAAAATTGGCAATATTTCTGGGACCAGTAAGGTTACTAGAAGTAAAAGGGTTTTCTCTCCAAAGATCTCTCCAAAGATCTCTCCAAAGACTATTGCTACACCACTTCGTGTTACTACTACTGAGTCAATTTCTGAGACTCGGGGTAAAGAACAAATCACCTAGTCCGCCCAGGCTGGGGAATCTAAGGAGGTTACCACTAAAGATACCTCCAGGCAAGAGATGGAGGAGGTACTAAATATTATCTGGAAAAGTGACTACAAGATTGTTGAATAGCTGGGGCAGACTCCCTCCTAGATATCCATGTTATCCCTGTTGTTGTGCTCTGAAGCCCATGCTCAGACTTTGGTGAAGTTTTTGAAATCTACTCATGTACCGCATGAAATCTTTGCTGATCAATTTGAAAATTATATTGCTAGCCTGACGATGAATAATGGGTTAGGATTTTCTGATGCTGATTTAACTCCTGAAGGAAGAAACCATAACAAAGCCCTGCATGTCTCTATTGAGTGCAGGGGAACTACCTTGGCTCATGTATTAGTTGGCACAGGTTCCTCATTGAATATTTTACCAAAGGGTGCTTTAGTCAGGCTTGATTATGAAGGGGTTGTGCTAAAACCTAGTGACATTATGGTTAGAGCCTTTGATGGTTCAAAGAGGATGGTGCATGAAGAAGTGTATCTTCCATTCAAAGTAGGTTCGCAGGTCTTCGACTCCACCTTCTATGTGATGGACATTCGTCCGACTTATTCCTATTTACTTGGACGCCCTTGGATTTATGGGGCAGGCGCTATTACTTCACCGTTGCACCAAAAGTTAAAATATCCCGTGAAAGGAAAGATTGTTACAATTTGTGGTGAAGAAGAATACATGGTAAGTCACTTGAACTCCTTCAAGTATGTTGAGATGGACAATGAATTCATTGAAACTCCTTGCCAGACCTTTGATATTATTCCTCAAACAACTACCGTTACTAAAGACATTTTTTCTATTCCCAAGGTTACCAGGGTTCCACCCAGAATGGCTTCTCTGAAAGACGCTAGAGTTGTGGTAGAAGAAGATGGTTGCACTATTCTGGGTCAACTTCCCGACATTCCTTACAAATATGATAAATTTGGTTTAGGTTTCACTGCAGAGGCTCAAATGGATGTTCGTCGTGCTCGTGCTGGAAAACCACCATTTTGCATCAGCAACAATGGAGTCAACACGGTAGAAGATGCTGACAGTGAATATAACGTAGACAGTTGGATCTTTCCTACCACCGAAAACGAGCTCAACAATTGAAATACTAAAGACGTTATATCAATCTCCTTTAGTCAGAAGTAAATGCTATTTTATATTTTCCTTCTTTCAAGTTTTGGTTATGTAATATTAAATAATAACTTTAAGCCTTGTGCCTTACCCGGGGCACAACGGTCCATTTATTAGGGTAGTCATTTTTCATCCATATATTTTCATTTAATAAATCATTGGACATTTGCATTCAAATTTTGTGCTCTTTGTCTTTCTTTTACTTTATTTCTTTCAAAATAGTTATGTGTTCTAACACACACCCACGCGTCAAATTGCATATCCATATCCACTCTGGATCTCATTGATAACAATTATGCTATTGCCAATTATGACTTTGGAAATCCGATCTACCATGCCGAGGAAGAAGGTGAGGAAGATTGTGAAGTACCTGAAAAGCTTGCTAGAGTGTTAGAGAAAGAAGAAAGAGCCATACAACTGCATGAAGATCCACTCGATGTTATGAATTTGGGTACTGAAGAGGACACAAAAGAGGTTAAGATAGGTTCCAACCTAGAAGACAGTGTCAAAATGAGGTTAATTCAGATGTTACATGATTATGTTGAGATCTTTGCTTGGTCGTACGAAGACATGCCAGGGCTTGATACTGATATTGTGGTTCACAGTCTACCGATGAAGGAAGGATGTCTCCCTATAAAGCAGAAAGTTCATCGTATGCATTCTGAGATGTCTAAAAAGTTCAAGACTGAGGTTATGAAGCAATTCAACACGGGTTTCTTAGTTGTTACGTCCTATCCTGAGTGGGTTGTAAATGTGGTGCCAGTACCTAAGAAGGACGGCAAAGTGCGGATGTGCGTAGACTATAGGGATCTGAATAGGGCAAGCCCCAAAGGTGACTTTCCGCTTCCGCATATTGACGTTCTGGTTGACAACACCGCTCAACATAAAGTATTTTCTTTCATGGATGGTTTCTCTGGTTATAATCAGATCAAGATGGCACCTGGAGATATGGATAAGACTACCTTTGTTACACAGTGGGGGCACTTTATATTACAAGGTTATGCCTTTCGGTTTGAAGAATGCCGGTGTAACATATCAATATGCTATGGTAGCTTTGTCCCATGACATGATCCATCATGAAATAGAGGTTTACGTTGATGACAAGATAACCAGGTCTAAGACTGAATAAGAACATATTGATCACCTACATAAGCTGTTTGAGAGATTGAAGAAGTACAAGCTACGGTTGAATCCAAACAAGTGCACCTTTGGGGTAAGGTCTGGTAAACTCCTAGGTTTCGTTGTCAGTGGTAGAGGTATTGAAGTTGATCTGCTAAGGTTAAAGCCATTCAATAAATGCCATCTCCATGTACTGAGAAGGAAATTAGAGGTTTCTTGGGATGATTGAACTACATTGCAAAATTTATTTCCCATTTGACCGCTACTTGTGAACCAATCTTCAAGTTATTGAAGAAAGATCAAGTAGTGAAGTGGTACGACGACTGTCAGACAGCTTTTGACAAAATCAAGGAATACCTCCAAGAACCTCTGATTCAAATGCCACCAGTTGAAGGAAGACCTCTTATCATGTACTTAACAGTGTTAGAGAATTCAATGGGGTGTATATTGGGGCAACATGACGAGTCTGGTCAAAAAGAGCATGCAATATACTACCTTAGCAAAAAGTTTACCGACTGTGAAACAAAATACTCACTGCTCGAGAAAACTTGTTGCGCTTTGGCATGGGCTGCTCGCCGACTAAGAAAGTATATGTTGACCCATACTACCTTGTTGATCTCTGAGATGGATCCGATAAAATATGTATTCGAGAAATCCGCTCTCTCCGAAAGAATAGCAAGATGGCAAATGGTCTTTACAGAATACGACATTCAATACACCACTCAGAAAGCAATCAAAGGAAGTGTATTGGAAGATAATTTGGCTCATCAGGTTGTAGACAACTACCAGACTATGAATTTTGAGTTCTCAGATGAGAATATTATGCTTATTACTGATTATGAAAAACCTGTACCGTATGAAGGACCTGAGCTGGGATCCTAATAGACTATGGTTTTTGACGGAGCTTCCAACGTGCTTGGTAATGTAATCGATGTTGTTATCGTCTCTCTCAAGGGTTTCCATACACCCTTCACCACTAGATTATGTTTTGACTGTACCAACAACATGGCAGAATACGAAGCGTGAATCATGGGCATCAAAGCTGCCATCGATATGAGAATCAAATTCTTGGATGTATTTGGGGACTCAACCTTAGTGATCATTCAGATTAAGGGAGAATGGGATATGAAACATCCAAATCTCATTCCTTATCGGGAGCATGTATTGACATTAATTATGTACTTCGAGGATACCACTTTTGAACACATTCCACGAGAAGAGAATCAATTAGTGGGCGCATTAGCTACCAAGTCGTCCATGTTCAAAGCCAAATGGGACAATGAAGCTCCTCGAATTATTATGGAAAGATTGGACAAACTTGCATATTGCTACGAAGTGGATACTGATGGAGTAGAAGAGAATCCTTGGTACCATGTAGTGAAAAGATACCTCGAGGCTCAAGAATATCCTAAAGGGGCATCTACTAATGATAAGAAATTTCTACAAAGGTTCCCTGCCAAGTTCTTTCTGAGTAACAAAATTTTGTACAAGCCAATCATGATTCAACTCCATTGTATAGACAAGAAGGAAGTTGAGAAGACTATGGGAGATATGCGTGAAGGAGTCTTTGGTACTCACTCTAGTGGGCACACGATGGCTAATAAAATTCTGAGAGTGGGTTATTATTGGTCTACCATGGAAACTGATTGCTATTGTCATTCCATAACTTGTCATAAATGCCAGATTTATGCTGACAAAGCACACATGCCCAATGTTCCTATGAAAGTCTTGACTGCTCCTTGGTCGTTTGCAATGTGGAGCATTGATATGATTGGAAAGATTAAGCCTACTGCGTCTAATAGGCATCGTTTCATCCTGTTCGTTATTGATTATTTCATGAAGTGGGTTGAAGCAGCTTCATTTGCCTCCGTTACCAAGAATGTTGTGGCCCGGTTCATTAAGCATAATCTCATTTGCCGGTATGGCATACCCGAGAGGATCATTACGAATAATGGTACTAATCTTAACAATACTATGATCATGAAACTCTGGATGTAGTTCAAAATTAAGCACCATAACTCATCTCCATTCAACCAAAGATGAATGATGCAGTGGAAGCCGCCAACAAGAATATCAAGAAGATCTTGCAGAAGATGACAATGACATACAAAGACTGGCATGAGATGTTACCATTGGCTCTTCATGGTTATCTCACCTTAGTACGTACATCAACTGGGGCAACCTCATTCTCTCTCGTCTATGGTATGGAGGTTGTCTTACCTGTCAAAGTCCGGATTCCTTCCTTAAGGATTATGAAAGACGCGGGTTTAGATGAAGACGAGTGGATTCATACCAGGCTGGACCATATAAATTTGATTGATGAGAAAAGTCTTGCAGCATGATCAAGGCCTTTAATAAGAAGATCAAACCTCAGGTGTATCAGGTTGGCAGTTTGGTAATAAAGCGCATCATCTTACCACAAGGTGATCCTAGGGGGAAATGGACTCCCACGTACGAAGGGACATTTGTGATCAAGAAGATATTTTTTGGCGGTGCAATGATACTTACCACCATCATCGGTGAAGATCTTCCACACTCTTTGAATGCGGACATAGTAAAAAAATATTACGTGTAAATGAGACCCGCTAGGTTGACAGGCCTAGGCAAAAATAAGGGTATCCCGGCGAACCAAAAGGGTTTAGGAAAAATATAGGGAAAATATATTTCAAAATTCAAATATATTTCACTTTCTCAGTTTTGTTTGAAAAAACGTCCAATGATTATATTAAATGAACATATGCATTTGAATATGTATATTGTTTACAAATATTTTCATGAAAACGGGTTTAGCATTTATCGAAGACTCTAGAAGTTGGGATAATGTTTAAGTCATTCATAAATCCCCATATAGAAATCTCCATGAAACTATCTCTACATAGCTATCTTCACGAGCTCATCCCTGATAGAGGTATATTCTCCAACAGGTCTAATATGCCTTTAGCCAGAAATCGGAGCATCTTTCAACAGTTCACCTCCATATCCCTGAGGGATAGCTTGACATGATCATCGTCTCCAATAAGTTCCCTAGCATATAAAGAAGTTTGATCATCTCCCTAACATATGGTGGAAACTCCCTCGGTGCAGCCTATGAATTTCCAATCCCATCAAAGATTATTTCCTCAACATAGCTTACCGAAATTTAATCCTCCAGTGGAGTTTATCTCTCCAACATCGTAAAGTCCCCGATAGAATTCCCTTCTCCAATAAGGTATATTTCCACAACAGAATTTATTTCTCCGATTATCATAGTTCCCTAATAGGATTCTCTTCCCGGACCAGATGTCATTCAACTTCATCATCCCCAGAAGATTTTCTACGGCATCTGCAACCTGGACATATAGCACACCAGAGGAGCATCCGTCACTTTTATCCCCAGTCAAGGTACATAAGAATCAAGTCTTGCAAAAAGAACAACGAACGACCAACTTCTCTTGAATTCCTCTATCCTCAAGCAGAAGTCTAAGATACCTAGCGAAGTATCCTCAAACATAAAAATAGGAATCCTGAGCAAAATTATTCCCAACAAAAGTTGAAGAAACACTTTCTTCATTCACAACAACAGTCCGAGATTTATTTTCCCCAGCTAGACATTGTTACAAGGAGCTACTGATACACTTCAACAACATAATTGCCACCATAAATCATTTCACAATAAATCATAGCATATGCATACCGAAACGCATAAAACATTCTCATTTATCTTGAGAGCATCATTAATGCATTACACGCATCATGACATTACATAAAGCTAATTTTGTCCTTTCAGGTAAAATTCGCAAACAGACAAATATCATCAGCAATTTCCAAACAGGTCAGAGATTAATTCCCGAAACAGGACGGGACAACTATCTATATGACCAGGCGGTATGAATTCTTGAAACAGGATGAGTTTTCCAACAAAAAAGCGGGTCAGAGATAAATTCTCGAAATAGGACGGGGCAACTATCTATATGACCAGGCGGTATGAATTCCCGAAACATGACGATTTTACCAACAAAAAAAGGTCGCAGATTAATTCCGAAAATAGGACGGGGCAATTATCTATATGACCAGGCGGTATGAATTGTCGAAATAAGATGGGTTCCATTACAACTGGTTTTTAATACATAGTATCCACCCTTAATGTTTATCCTAAGGAAGGGAATATAAAGGATAACCCTAAAAAGTTAGAGATTCTAGGTTTTTGGACTCGGCTCTAGACGAAGGGGAGGTGTTAGGCACCCCTAATCTACCTTGTTCACAAGGATACTAGGGTTAAAAGCGTAATCTTTTAGGAAAAGGGTTTTAATTTTTATTAGGGGAAACAATACACCTTAGATCAATACACCTTTTTCTTGTTTAAACTCCCATGGAAAAAAAACCTATATGATATGATTTAATTAAATAGAACCCTAAATATAACACAAGGGTATGGAAATTTTGGGGTATGACAACTGCCGCTATTTAACCATCTTTCAATTGAATAATGTGAGAATATACAGGTCTCACATGTTTGATCAGAAGTTTATTAAATATTGGAAGACCCCAAGATTTATCCGATATATGATAAGGATACACTATACAATGTTCCCATGAGTATGAAGAATAGGCCTAGATGATGATGTATCATCTAACTAGCATTTGAGACAAAGTTTATTTCAACTTGGATATGACGACGCAGATAACCCGCTAATATCTAAGAAGAGATCATTTGCATATCTACTGTAACCTAAGAGGTAAATGATGTAGGTTTGAACAATTAACTCTACTAATGCTTGGAGACTAATATAGAAAGCTTTAGTTTGACTTGGTTTTGTTTATCCATCGTAACCTAGGGGATTGACAAAATGAAGTTTTGACAACACATTACCGCATGGAGACTGACAAATAGAGCTATATCATAGGAAAACTGATAAAAAAACATTGTTGCATAGAGACCGATGCAATGAGTTAAACCGAGAAAGAAACTAAATAGCAACATTGCTACCTGGAGACTGATGCAATGGATTATGTTGCAAGAAAAATTCGACAATAACATTGTTGCATGGAGACTAGTACAATGGAAAAGGTTTGATAATACTTGCTCCATGGAGGATAACACAATGAACTAGATCATGAATAAATAACATATTGCTGCATGGAGAATGACACAATGGGTTCGAGTTTAATAACAACATTGCTGCATGAAGACTGACACAATAAGTTAAATATGGGAAACTTCACACATTGTGGCATGGAGACTGACACAATGGATAGGATTGTTGGCTTCACAACATTTTCGCCTGGAGTCTTACACAATGAGCTAAGATAGAAAAATAAATTGATGCATGGAGACTGACACAATAAGTTAAATGCTGAAAATTTTGCACATTGTCGCATAGAGACTGACACAATGGGTGGAATTGCTGACTTCACAAAATTGTTTCCTAGGGTCTGACACAATGAGATAGATCGCAAAGGAAGAACATATTGCTGCATGAAGACTGACACAATAAGTTAAATATAGAAAATTTTACACATTGTTGCATAGAGACTGACACAATGGGTAGAATTGCTGACTTTACAACATTGATGCCTAGGGTTTGACACAATGAGCTAGATCACTAAGAAAGAACATATTGTTGCGTGGAGAATGACACAATCAGTTAAATATAGAAAACTTCACACATTGTCACATAGATACTGACACAATGGGTGGAATTACTGACTTCGCAACATTGTTGCCTAGGGTCTCACACAATGAGCTATATCGCAAAGAAAGAACATATTGTTGCATGGAGACTGACACAATAAGTTAAATATAGAAAATTTCATACATTGTCGCATAGAGACTGACACAATGGGTGGAATTGAAGAGGAAGCTATTTTGATGATCCCAATATTAGATAACTAAATCAAATATGAGATTAGACTTTTACAGGTTGTATTTGTTTTTAACCAAGGTAATAAACCGATAGAGGGCCAAAAGATATGGGTTTCACCCGAAGTATGTTTGGAAAAATTCCATGCGTGATGTATGTGCATGATGTCATAGATCGATATGGAACCCATAGCGTACATGCACTGAGTGTGTATGCCCCAAGTATTTTGAAAATGCTTTTGATAATTCTCCTTTGTTAAACCATCAGGTTCTTGTATTCACCTACTTGGCAACATTGTTTGTTTCCAATTATCGTATCTCCAAGTTGATTTGAATTTAGTGAAAAGTGTCAGCAAGATTTTGATGTCTGTATCGTAGGTGCAGGAGTAGGTATGGATATCGATGTGGACTTTGGTGTGGATGTTGACATAGTCGTAGACATAGGCGTGGGCGTATAAATAGGCGTGGATTTTCTTTCGATGTTTTCTAACCATAATAACCTTTGATGATTTATCAAATGTTCTTTGGTGTTTCTGTATGTTAGATGCACCAAATGTTGTGCATTACCTTGAGATTTTGATATGGTTAAGTGTATGTCATGCTTGGTATGAGGCTTTTTGACAGGAAATCTACTGTCGAGATTTTTATGGAATCTGTTGTCAAGATTTAATTGAGAACTACCTTCTGACGAGGTCTTCTGGATAATCATCTTTCGAGATTAACCAGGATAATCTACTGCCGAGATTATGTTGAAATACCTTCTACCGAGGTCTTCTAGATAATCAACTTTCGTGATCAACCAGAGGAATCTACTACCGAGATTCAATGTATAATTACATTCTATCGAGGTCTTCTAGATAATTAACTGCCAAGATTTACTAGGGGAATCTTCTGCCGAGATTCAATTAAGAAATACCTTCTACCGAGGCCTTCCGGATAATCAAATTCCGTGATTAACCAGGGGAATCTACAGTCGAGATTTGTTTGTGAGCTACCTTCTGCCGAGGTATTTTGGATAATCAACTGCCGTGATCAACTAGAGGAATCTACTACCGAGATTCAATTGAAATATACCTTCTGTCGAGATCTTCTGGAAAATCAATTGTCGTGATCAACCAGGGGAATCTACTGCCGAGATTTAATTGAAATATACCTTTTTCCAAGG
Organism: Vicia faba; assembly: GCA_948472305.1. NCBI lineage: Eukaryota > Viridiplantae > Streptophyta > Magnoliopsida > Fabales > Fabaceae > Vicia > Vicia faba. Next base: position 113,237 of record CATIWC010000828.1, on the reverse strand, counting down.
TCTTATGAAAAATCAACTTCCGTGATCAACCAGGGGAATCTACTGCCAAGATTCAATGTAGAATTTGTAGCTTGACTGAAAATAAAGATTGTCTTCACATAAAACAAGGTTTTATACTATGTGTGCATATTTCATTGATGAGTGAAATGTGATGACTAATTGATGTATGTGATGAATGACTTGGATATATGGAAATGGATGCTGGATTTTGAAACGTGAATGCGTAATTGGGCTTTTTGAGATATGCTCAACCCATCCTGTCGAAATTTGTCAGATGGATGAGATGAATAATATGTCTTGATTCTGGATCAAGGAGCGCTAATGCATGACTTATGCAGCCTTATGCTTTATAATTATGGCTTGAATGCTCTTTTTTTCAATTGTACCCCTTTGATGGGTCGTGGATGATTAAAGCGTGGAGGTTTGCCTATGTAACAAGGTTGCTTGTCATATGATGGTTGAGTGTTGTGTTTGCATGATCTCCTGATACTCATTTCTAACTTGAAGATTGTTGATGTAGAAGAGAGGTCCACTGGAGATTATGAAAGTATGAAGAGAGCTTTCTTTCTGTGGCATGTCATTTCCTAATTTGTTGGTAGGGTCTTGGAGGAGATTCTCTTTGATATGAGCTTGGAAACAATTTGATCATAATGTGAATGAACCCACTATTTTGCATTATGTCCTTGATTAAAAGATGCTTGAAAATGTTTGACTTTGATGAACCATTTTGAATCAACTCCTTTTGATCGAGCCTCATAGTGGTTTATGTTGTACCCCAATTTTTGTCCCTAAGATCCCTTCATCATACCATATTGATTCAATCATAACAAGATCACATTAGGGTTTTTGGTTCTCCTCCCTATCTTTAGCTTTGCTCTTTGAGGAGTCACCAATCACCTTGACTTGTTTTTATTTTGTGAGTATGCATGTTTCATTTTGAGTTTTCCTTTTAATTAATAAAATGCAATGTTGGTTTGTCTTACTTGTTAATAATGTAGTTAAAGGCACTGTGACTTAGCAATTTGATCCATGGGTGCATGAGTTTATTTCCATGCCCTAGTCAATAAAGTTTGATAAATTCAAACCTCACCATTGTAGTTGTTTTCGGAAGAAATGGCATGGCAAGGTTCATTTTGGTTCACCACATTTCAAAGTTATCAAGATTGATTCAAAAGTACAAGGGGTTGATAGAAGAAGTTGTCATGGTTGGACAAAGCCTTGTTTCCATTGGTCACCAAGTGAATGTTTCTCTCAATTCTCAAGATATGGAAGTGGTTTTGGTTGATATGAGTTCTCATTATCATCCTCAACAACTTCTATCTAGAAAGCAAAAGTGTTGGTACAAGAAGGTTGTTTAAAATTGTCAAAGTTCCTAAAAGCATTTTCTTGATCTAGGAGCTAGGGTTTTGAACTTCAAAGAAGTATATCTTGCTCATCTTTTGGTATTTTTTAGTGATTCCAAAAACATCATTCTCTTCAAAGTGTTATTAATAAATCACTTCAAAAGTTTAAAGGAGTTTTCATGTGGAAGAAAATTGGTGATGAAGAAATATTACAAGTCCTCCAGATGAACCCCCAATTTCCCATGTGTGACTTCAAATGATCATAACTTGATCAAATTTTATCACCTTGAGCCCACTCTTTTTCCCAAGTATAGAAAGTCAACATCTTTTTCCAAACTTTGACTCATTGCAACTTTCAGCTCAAACGTTCATTTGATTCCATTATTTTCCCATTGCAAAGCTTGTAATCTCATCTTTCTAAAGCATCAAGAATCATACCCTAAGACCCCTTGAGTTGAAAATGCCATTGATTTGAACTTGGTAACTTGAAACTGAAGTTTCTTCAAAAGACAGAATTTGAAATCCTTGATTTAGCTTCTAAACACATTTTTTTCTGCGCGTTTTTGCTTCTAAACATGTTTAGTAAACTTCCAGAAGTGATTAGCATAGCAAAACGCGCGTTTTGGATGAGTATTGATCAAAATAGAAGTCACACTTTTCTTGTATGTAACTTCACATGATTTCCCTTCAAACTTCATCATTTCACACGCCTGAACATTCCATTTGAATTCCTATAAATAGAGGGTCATCCATCATTCATTTCCTCAAGCTTTAACAACCAAAATCACCCTGCCAAACTCATTCCATAACTCACTTTTCTACAACTTCGAAATCAGTGTTCAAGCCTTTTTCGATCCATTTTATCTATCAATTCTCCTTCCTTGATCTTCCCTGAAGCTAACCATACAATTACCTTCAAGAATCGTGACCTATATTGATCCATAAAAGTCCAGTTTCAGAGCTCTGCAACCAAACATCAATAGGTAGATTCCTTCATCAATTCTTCCAAACTTTGATATCATTGTGAAGCACTCATTTCCCTGGTTCTAGTTGTAACACTTGCTTTTATCTGGAAATACGTTTTGGCCATGAATTTTCAAATTCCCTTTCAAAACTTTCCTTCCAAATTGCTTGAGCTACAGTTTATATAAATTTGTCACGAAGTTGTGGTTGTCTTCATCTTGAAGAGACAAAGCGAATGACATAGGTCTGAGCTTCTGATTTTACAGTTTGAGAGACTTGCAATTCACGTTGGCTGGAGGTTGAAGATGACCAACGTTTCATCTTCCAACCAATGATGGCGTGCCATTTTTTCTTTTTGAATTTCTGATTTAATTAATGATCCAGTGTTTTATTCACTAAAGTCCATAACATGCACGGCGTGCCAGGTCCACTTGATCTGCTTACTAACGCGTTTTGACAATGATCAGATGATCCATATTTTTTTGGTTTGATATTTTATTTTCTGATTTTTATTTTAATTGATTTAAGTTTTAAAAAAAAATCATAGAAAATTCATTTTAAGTCCAAAAAATCTGAAAAAATTATGAAAAATATTTTTGATTTTTCTCTTTCTCATTTTTAATTTTTTACAATTTTATTTTGTGTTTTGATATTTTTTATAAATTTTCACTTTATTTGAATTATTTTAAATGTTTAAAAATACTTTTATGCATTTTTAAATTCTGAAAAAAATATGGAATGATTCAATGATATTGTGACAAATATTGGTGACCTCATTTATTTTTTATTTCTGACTTTGTTATTTTATCATTTTTGGTTTATTTTACTCATTTCTTTTAATTTTAAAAATAGTTTATGACTATAAAAAATTACTAAAAAATTTATAAAAATATTTGAGTTCATTTCTGATTTTTCTATGGTCTTACTTAATATTTCTTAATTAATTTGAACATAGTTGGTATTTTTCTCTTTTATTTCTATTTTAAAACATTTTAAAACCCTTTTTAATATATATATTAAATGAAATATTATTTTGTGATTATTTTCTGGCTGATCTTGAGTTGAATTTTTGATCATGAACTTTGTTAACATCATTGGATCCATGGTGTTGAGTCTAACTCCTTAAAAATGGATGAATGATTTTAATAATAGCTTGATTAAAATTTAATTCAAATGTGGTTTGTATATTCTTTCCCACCGATCTTCATCTCATCTCTCTCTTATTGCACTAAGTGTTATTGGAGCATGATCTCTATATGATGTCTCCAAACAAATGGTGCATAGATTGCTATTGACCGGCCTCAAAATAGGTGCGACTTCTATATAAGTCCACTTACGATTGCTTAACATAGCGCTAAATTTTGTCCCAATTCGAATAAATGATCATTTGTGGCCCAAACCTATGTTTGCAAGCCCAAGTATGTTAATTTGATCTCTTTGATCCAATAAACTTGAGATTCATTGTGTGGAGGCTTTTGTTCTACCAATCCTCTAATGGATCTACATCACTTTTGGTCAACGTAGATCACTTAAACATCGTTGATCATTAAATGGTACTTTTGAGGATTCCAAATGGATGATATACTTGACAAAAAGCAAATGCAACTTGTTGTATGGAGGCTTTGGTTCTACCAATCCTCTAATGAGTTCCAAATGCAAGTTTCAAGATGTTCATCCAACTAACCACTAATTATTGATAATTGACTTTACTTTATGTTTTTATGCTTTATGTACCATTTACTTTAAGCATTACATTTCATGTTATTTTTCATCTTTGCTCACTTGAGCATTTACTTTTATGTCATTTTTACTTTGCTCACTTGAGCTTTTCTTTTCTTTCTGAAGACACCTAATAATCAACATGAACCATAAAAATCTTTAATGATACTTAGACTATTTGGTTACTATCCTTGGCATTATGGAGTATTGGACTTCTTGGACTTAGGATTAGAAACATTGGCCTATGTTGGAGACCTTGTGACCTTAATTAATACTTTGTATGGAGTTCTTGAGGTTTACCTCAAGACATTGGGTTGTTTGTTTATTTTGTGTGCAGGTTATTGTAATTACATTCTTTGTTTGTAATCTGGAATTCACGTGATTTGGATAATGATTGAATGAGATACTAGTTGTAATTGGGTATGTAAGCTATAGCTTGATCTTTTAATCACTTGATTTGGATAATGATTGAATGAGATACTAGGGTTTGAAGATTGGTTCATGAAGTTGCCTTGCCATGCATATTTTCTCATGACCTGCGTGTGCGAGAAGCATGTTAACCAAGATTTTTTTTTCAAATTCATGTTATTTTTCCATCAGCTTGTAAGCACCATTTTGGATTTTCACCAACTAGAACTTTGTCCCCTAATATTCCAGCTTTCCAAAGGACCTAACTTCAGAGAAAACGCACGATTGAAATGGCATGATCATGAACTTTTTCTTAGTTAATCATTATGTCATATTCTAGCCAAGAGCTCAATGTTGCTTCTATAAAGCATTTTTACTTGTCACCTCATCACTTCATGCTTTCCTTGCTGCATCACAAATAAACCAAAATGATTGCTAGCTTGTTTGGAAACAACTTGAAACGCATGGTTGAGAAAGTACAAGATGCTGGCCTTTTCAGAAATTCCAAAGAAGCCCTCCAACGGCTCCTAAAGCAAATAGTCTGTTGTACCCTTAACCAAGCTTCTTCAATAATCTTCCTTGGCTCTATATAAGACCATTCCATGATCATTTGCAAAAGGGAGGCTTCTGCTCAAAAATAAAACTACACTTCTCAACTTTCTTCTTGCTACGAAATTCATTATTTCTCTGTTCTAGAACTCTCATCTACATCCATTTTATTCCTATTGAAACTAAGCAAGCAAGATCCAAAGGATTTTCTCTTTCAAAATCAGAGGCTATAGTTGAATTTATTTTTCAACTTACAAGGTAAGCTTCCAGATATGAATCCTCTGCATGATAGCTTGAATTTTGTTTGTAGAAATTGCACGATAACGTAGCTGGAAAGATAATAGGTCTTTGGTTATAGCGAGTTCGAATACAGATCATGTTCATGATTTCGAAGCTTGGTGAATACGCGTTTTTCAGTAAGTTTTATGCCATGATTTATTGATGATCTGTGGATAATTTTGGTGTTGATGAATTACACAATGTAGCTTGATGTATGATATTTTCTTTTAACTTTGATTCATGAAAAGTGACTAGGAATTGAAAGAGAAATCCAAGTCTGAAATTCGTATGACAGACCTGAGTGTTTGATTTTTTTTGAAAAGCTTACAATCAGTGGTTTTCACGTGCATTGTTCTCATTGAATCATGGATCATTTTTTAAAACTCTTGTTTCTATGTTATGGACCTCCATGAGATCTTTAATTTGATCTAAGTTTCATGAATTTTCATCAAGAAACGTAGGAGAAATCGCAGGCCGAATCTGGCATGTCAAACTGAACAAAAGCATGTTAGGGCATGGTTCAGTGGCAGGGACGATTATGTGGCCCGCGCTAACTGAACATGTTTTGAATTTCTTTTATAACGCGTTTGCTTGAAAATAGGTGTAATAGACCTTGGAAATTTTTAAATTTTAATTCATTTTTATTTTGTTTCTTTAATTTTGATTTAATATTTTCTATCATTAAAAAATTATCAAAAAAATATATTAGACTCCTTTTTTAGTTTTTTTTCATATTCTGAATTTTATTTTTTATTTTTATCATTTTTAGAGTAATAAATAAAATAATGAGTTTAATCAGGGTTTTTATTACCTTTTAATTTCTAGAATTTTATTTTCCAAGTTTCATCAACATAAAAAATCCACAAAAATACACTAAGCTTCAATTTCAGTCAATTTCATAAAAATAATTTTTTTTATAATTTTTACAAAATTTTGTGATAAGTAAATAAAATCAATCATTGATTATATCATATTTTTAACTTGTTTTTGCTACAATGTGTGAATAATTTTTGTTTAAAATAATGAATAGTTTTTGCTACAAAAAAATATGCATGCTGACTCTTAGGTGTGGAACCATTTTTCTATAATTTTTAATTGAATTTACACTTCAATTTTCTTTTTTTTTTCTCCAAATTTAGGAACTAATATTAGTTTTTTTTGAACTCTTCTTTGTTAAAAATTAAAAGAAACCTTTGAAACCGTAAGTTTTCCTTTTCTCATAAAAATTAAAAGAAATATGTTTAAATTTCTTGGATGACTTAAAATCACAAAAGTCATCTTTGTTAAATTTTAACTTTTGATTTTACATTTTTTCACAATATTTTGCTAAAACCCTTCTAGTTTGATCCTTTTGTCAGCTAGAATTAAAAATTCTCAATCATTTTCACCTCTTCAAATTAATCCAAGAGATTTAAAACATGTCTATGACTTTTATAAGCCTTTAGGAAGCTAGGGTTTAATTGTTTTAATCTTTACAAGTTTTCTTTCATGGTTTAACCTAATTTGAATTTAGGGCTTCCCTCCCTTTGAGCTTGAGTATCTCTTATCCACATATCTAGGTGTGTTTTAGAGTCTCACTCATAGCTTGTGTTTGTCAAATATGTTAATCATACTTAAGGATTAGTCTTTTATTGTGTGTGGTTTTTCCCCACTTTTGTTTGTTATACCATGCTCCCCATAAGATCTTCAATTCACTCTTTTCAAAATACGAATTGAATAGACCTTAGGCTTATATCCATGTATGCCAATATTAAGTAGATTTTCCTATCTTTTATCCTCAACTATAGGATCAATGATGCATGTCAACTCTAGGGTTATTCTTCTAGTCTCCCCTTAGACTTTTCTTTCTTCTTTTTCATCTCATTAAAACAAAAACTTTTTCTATAAAACTTCAAAACACTTAAAGATTACTGATGAGAAGCATATCTTTGTTGAGTATGGGAGATGATAAGCGGGTTTCTTCTTGATCTTATCGTTCTTCCATTTTGGGCTTTGGTGTGATTCAAGTCTCAAAGACCTTTTCATGAATAAGTGGAGAAGTGGTTAATATCTCTCTCTTGAGATCAACTAGCTATTATCCACAACAAAAAATCACCAACCAACACAAACTCTTTTTTCCTTCGGGCTTTTCTTTCAAAACTTTTCAAAAAAACATGTTAATTCACTTTTGTGCTGACGCGTAAGTCTCCAAAGGTCGAGTTGCAGGAGAAGGAGAAATTAATAATGTTCAGTAAAAAATACAAAACAAATGGAAAAATTTTAGCCGAACTACGGCGCTCTGATTCCTTAAAAGGGATACGTATGCATTGGGGTAGGGCTCGAAAGAGCACAACTTTATTTTCCCTACATTATTTTCTCTATTGCATGCATTCCCCTCTTTGTATCTTTCTTTTTAGCTATTAAGATCTAAACCTAGATTTCATACACCCATAGAACAACACAAGTGGATCCTGTAGACTACCACAGACGTGTGGGGTGCTAATACCTTCCCCTCGCATAATCGACTTCCTTACCCAATATTTATGGTTGCAATACCATGATTTCACCCTCTCAGGTTTTCTCGATGTTTACCTTTTCCCTCTTGTGGTATAAAAGACGCTTGATGGCGACTTCATTGAATTTTACCTTTGATGATTTGTCTAGTTGTTTCAAAAGGTATCCCATGCAATCTCACAATCTCCTCAATATACATCTCAACTAGCTTCTTCGTAGGATGATTGATCTTTATAGGCAAGAAATGAGCCGACTTAGCCAACCTATCCACAATTACCCAAATCAAATCAATGTCCTTAGTAGTCTTTGGAAAACCCGACACAAAATCCATAGAAATATTGTCCCATTTCCATTGTGGAATGTTCAATGACTCCATTAGACCCACAGGCTTCTGATGTGTAATCTTTGACTTCTGACAAGTCAAACAAGCATAAACAAACTTGGCAACTTCATTCTTCATACTAGGCCATAAAAACAACTTCTTCAAGTCTTGATACATCTTCGTAGAATCAGGGTGAATACTTAAACCACTTATATGTCCTTCCTCAAGAATAATCCTCTTAAGTTATGGAACACCCAAATCACATACTCTATTTAGGAACCTCACCATACCATCCTCATCAACTCGGAACTCACCTCCATTTCCTTAGTTAATCAAGGTCGACTGATCAACCAATTTCAAATCAGACTTTTGACCTTCTCGGATTTCTTCTATAATACCACTAGTCAGTTTCAACATTCCCAACTTCACACTATCAGGAGTCTCTTCACACATCAAGCTCATCTCTCTGAATTTTTCGATCATTTCTAACTCTTAAACCATAAGCATCAACATATGCAGCGACTACCTACTCAACGTATCTGCTACCACATTTGCTCTACCTGGATGGCAATTCAAATCAAAGTCAAAATCTTTTAACAACTCAATCCATCTTCTCTACCTCATATTCAATTCCTTTTAGTCGAATAAGTACTTTAAACTTTTGGGATCACTGAACACTTCGAATTTAGATCCAAAATTGTATCCAAATATTTAACGCATACACCACAGTTGCTACCTCTAAATTATGTGTAGGATAATTCCTTTCATGAACTTTCAGTTGCCTAGAAGCGTAATCAACAACCTGTGCATTTTGCATCAGCACACCACCAAGAACCCTCTTAGACGCATCATAATGCACCACAAAAGGCTCCCTCGAATAAGGAAAAATTAATATAGGGGAAATCATCAACTTCTTCTTAAATTCTACAAAACTTTCTACACACACAACATTCCACATATAAGCTTGACCCTTTCGAGTCAACTGAGTTAACGGTAACGCCAACATAGAAAATACTTCAATGAACCTTTAATAATAACCCTCCAAACCAAGAAATTTTCTAATCTCAGTTGCAGACTTCAGAGTCTCCAATTGTAACACTGCATCTACTTTAGAAGGATCCACATAAATTACACCTCTAAAAATCACATGACCAAGGAAACTCACCTCCTTCAACCAAAACTCACACTTTGACAGCTTTACATAAAAATTATTTTCTTTCAACACTTGCAATACAATTCACAAATGCTTAGCATGTTCCTTTTCTAATTTAGAATAAATTAGAATATCATCAATGAAAACTACAACAAACTTTTCCAAATACGAACAAAATGTTTGATTCATATAATCCATGAAAATACCTGGCACATTAGATACACTAAACGGAATCACAGTGTACTCATAATGATTATACCTTGTTCGAAAAGCCATTTCTGAATATCATATAGTTTAACACGGATTTGGTAATAACCCGACCTCATATCGATATTTCTAAAAACACGAGCACCCACCTACTTATCCATCAAATCATCAATCCTCGGAAGTGGATACTTATTCTTAATAGTCACCTTGTTCAACTGCCTGTAGTCCATACACGATCTCATACTACCATATTTATTCATAACTAATAACACATGTGAACCCCACAGAGAAACACTCGGTCGTATGAACTCTTTCTCAAGCATTTTTTCTAGTTGTTTCTTCAACTCACTCAGCTCTAAAGCTGACATTCATTAAGGAGACATTGACACTGGACTTGTACCCAACACCAACTCTATAGAAAACTCCATTTCATGTTCTGGAGGTAGATCACTTATATTATCTGGAAACACTTATGGAAATTCACCATCAACAGGTAGTTTAACACTCGAATCTTTACGATATAATTGTAACGATGCAAACATCGCAAACATCAAATCTTCATTTTATAAAATTTCATTCACTTGTTTAAAAGACAAAAACATTAGTTCTCCATTATCACTAAACTTAGGGAACCACAAAGTATTATTATAACAGTTTATGTGAACATAGTTGAACTCCAACCAGTTCATTATAAGAATAACATCAATTTGGTGTAAGGGTAGACACACCAAATCCATCACAAAAATCTTACCATAAATGGTCAGAGGACATCTTGACCAAACAAAAGTAGTAGTAATAGAACCACTAGCAGGATTATCTATTACCATACTACCATTCATATCAGATAACTTCAATCCAACATATTAGCACATTCACGCAAAATAAATGAATTAATGAGTGGCACTAGTATCAATAATAGCAACCAATTCAACATCGTTAATAAAACAAGTACCTCGAATCAAGTTGTCCTTCTTAGAATCCTTTGATCCACTCAGAGTGAACTCTCTACTGCTGGCCTGGGCATAAACAACGTTATTCTTTGGCTTCTGACACTGGATACTGATATGGCCCTACTCTTCGTAGTTAATATAAGTCGGACAATCGTTCTTGCACTCAAGAGCATGATGACCCGTCTTACCATAATTGTAACATCTCAGAACCTTATTCTCACATTTTTTATAATAGTGACCTTGTTCACCACACCTATAAAACTTGACAGGAGTAGGAGCTCCTCCCCTCACTTGTCTTTTTCCATCGGAAACCTTCTGTTTCCCTTTATCAGTTGGAGCATCAAAAGGCTTCCTACGGTCTTGATAATGTTTTACTCTCTTCTCATTCAAACTCTTATAGTAAGCCAAATGAGCTCTGTTATCTTCTTCATATATCCTACAGTTGTTCACCAATTCTAGAAACCTATGGGATCTGCTAATATCCAATTTCCCGCTTGATTTTCAGATGTAATCCATTCTCAAACTTGATACACTTCAAGAATTCAACATTTGCTTCACTATAATGCAGATAATACTTTTCCAATTCCACAAACCTCGAAGCATACTCAGTCATAGTCAGATTCTCTTATTTCAACTCTAAGAACTCAATATCTTTCTTCCCATGCACATGTTTGGGTAAGTACTTCCTCAGAAACTCCCTGCTGAACACAACCTAAGTAATGACTTCACCCACCCCTGTTAGTCTCTGATGGGTGCCGACCCACCAGTCATCAACTTCCTTTGCCAACATAGGTCTACCAAACCACACCTTATGTTCCTCTGAACAATCCATGACCCAAAATATCCTTTCAATTTCTTTGATCCAAGTCTGCTCTCCATCAGGGTCGTACTTACATTTGAAAAAAGGCAGATGGTTCCTTTGAAACGTTTCAAAAACACGGGATCCATCATTCTCGCCAGCATGAGGTTATTGTTACACAGCCTAAGAAACATCCTACAAAGCAATAACAATTGCAGTATCATTTCTTCCGACCATTTTACACGGGAAAACTAATGTCAGAAAACAATGTATCAATAATGTAGTTACATTAATCGACCGACATGACATGCACATCATAAGAAATACCGGTTGGACGGACCGACCTGCTCTGATACCACCAACAAAGGTGTTACATCTTTATATAAACATCATGTAAAGCATCCTGCTCCTTAACACGGGTTTTCAAAATCAGAAAATCAAGTATAACGAGTACTTCATTAATTACAACAATGACACTTCAACTACTCGCGGTGGAATTCATAGTTTCAAAACACTTTTATTAAAATACTCCATAGAAGCTTCATCATACCTCATCGTTCATAATTCATAATTCAAATAACTCAAATACTATGAAAGATAGTTCAAATCTCAAGATAACTAAAAGAATATAATCATTTCAATCAAAAGATCCCAACCCCCAATGTTACATATCAGAGCAAGAACCGCTTATTCAACATGAAATAAATAACACACTTCGAAGCTATCCTCTAAGCTTCAACGAAAAGTTCCTAATTACCCGCAAGTTACCCACGTAGAGAAGCAACATTTCCAAGCAGAAATGGTGAGTAATCACAAATTATTATAAAATATATATAGATTAGACATAGTAGTACAACAACAAATCATCATGGATTACACATATAATCACACTTCATATATTATACTCACACTTTCGCATCATCAATGCACATCAATTATATCATTACATCATCACATCAACATCTATCATCAAACACCACTAAGATCACAACATCATCAACATCACTTAATCCATTATTATGCAATGTCACATATAATGCAATGTAATATCATTGGCTTATGCATATGATACTAAAACTTCACTAATTACCAAGTCATCTTTCTCCAAAGAACCCCACCATAGGATCGATCCCCGCTTGGAACCGGGGTACTTCATAAAAATATACTCAATCCACACCATGGGATTAAGGCCATCACTAGACTAAAGTCCTAACAAATCATTATTGAACCAACGTCCTAACATCATTGGGCCAACGCCCTAACATATGCCATGAATGCATCATGTGCAACAACATAATAAAACATGACCACTGCTAGTCAAAATGCATCATCATTCATATAATTATACTCACTCGACATGTATGCACATCAAGCATCCAATCAATAACTTCATTCATCATAAAAACATTAATTACTTGATAATACACAGTAGCATCATCATAGCAACATCAATTCATCATTTACGTATACATCATAAATAAATCAATCACCAAATCGTCTAATTAATCAAAGCATAAGTACTGAAAAATACATCATATGGATCATCATACCATGCAAAATTATATTTTATCGCGTTAGCTTCCTATCACTTCGAACGACACGTCAAACAGAGTCCTGAAACTCAAGTTACGACACTTTAAAACTCCTGCCTGCTACCCCTCGCTCGAGGCTCACCTGACGAAGAAGTCTGCTCGCCTAAGGCTCGTTCGATGAGGCTGGGGCAAAAATCCTTCTCCCATACAAAACTCCAGGAGCATTATTTTTCTATCACCTCTTCCGACCGATAACCTCTTCGTTCGTCGGGCGAGCTCACGCTTGCCTCTGCTTCGCCCAGCGAAGCTGGAGCGAGACACATCCTCCATATATTTTCTAGAACCTAAAAATATCCTTTTTCGCCTCACTCTCTCCCAGTGAAGTCTGGGTGAAGATGCTTCGCCCGACAACTTAGGAAGCTTTCTCGAGGAGAGCGCGAAAATAGCAACTCTGCTGTTGCATTTTCTGCAAATGACCTGTCCAAATTCTTTACGATTTCATCACCCATTCAATTCAAAATTCATACAATTCCTTATGGTTTGACAACATAATAATAACACATCATAGTAGGCATCACATACATAATTTCATAGCATTACAACACCAATTTATCTCCAATTATATCATTTATTTCATATCAATCATCATGTTATCAAATTCATCATAAAACCCTAAAGAACCTACATACCTCTAAGCCCTATATCAATCATAATAATAAGGATAACCCCATTACCTTATATTCTTTTAGAAATGATATTTCCTTCTCAGTGTTCTACAGAATCCATCTGATTTCCCGTGCCCTAGCACTCGTTCACCGCTTCTTCCCAACTTTCACAATTGCACAAAATGAAACACTGATACTCATTTTTCCTTGTTTAACTCTTGGACCCTTTCTATGGTCTCTATATTACCCTCACTTATCACTTCACCAATTACCACCTTGCCCTCATCATTTCTACACATTCTATTATCTTATTTCATAAATTAAAATAATTCTAAATGATTACTCTAATTATCTAAAATTATTAAAACACCAAATATCACTTAATTTCCACTATACCACACAAAGCATCACACATCATATTGATCAAAACATCGAATATACTCACAAATTCATTAAAAATACTCATCATAAGTCAACTAAATAATTAAATAAAGAATATAATTATTTTTGGGGTGTTACAGGCACACACCGCCAGCGACACCGACTTCTATTACTGTTTCTCACCGGAATTCTGAGGCACCAGAGATGAGAAAGAAGAATATGTGGGTACTAAGATGAGCGAGACGTTTCCTAATGAGGAAAAAAGAAAGGGTCTATAAAACCTAGTGGAAGAAAACAAGTATGATGAAAGAAGGAACGAGATTAAGAAGTTTTGGGTGGATGTTATCAATGAGAATCTGAACCCTGCAAAAGGTATGGCAATATAGTTTATAGCTCCGAAGATAATCAATGGTGAAGTTGTTATTGAAATTGAGGAGAAGGATGTTGAACTCGAAGTGAAAATATGATAATATGTGCTCATCATGTATGTGCTAGGTGGAGATTTAAGCATGAATGCTATTAAGCATCACCTGATGAGAACCTAGAATTTTGTGAAGTTGTTGAACATGTTCTATAACTATGAAGGGTATTTCATCCTCAAATTTAAGTTTCCTATAGATAAGGATGAGGTTCTTACGAAAGGCCCTTACATCATACACAATATGCCTATGCTATAGACTGACTAGAAACCTAACTTTAATTTGAAGTGAAACATTTTTCGCACGGTCCCCATTTTTGTGAAATTTCATCATCTACCTCTATACCTATAGGGAGCTGGTAGTTTGGGGGATATTTGGAGTGCATTGGGGAATCCGATAGTCACTGATGAATGCACTTCCAGTAAGCTGAGAGTATCCTATGCAAGGATTCTTGTAGAGGTTGACATCACTCAAGAGCTTGTCAATGACATTACCATTCAAGATACTGAAGGAAGCAGCATGAAGCAAGTTGTTGAGTATTAATTGAGGTATGTTTACTGTGGGAAATGCCAACAGTTTCCACATGATTGTATGAATAAATAAGAGAAACCACCTAAGGAATGGAAACCGAAGATAGCTCCTCAAGAGAAGGCCACTGGACTGGAAAATAAGGATGAGGATACAAATGAAGACAAGGGCGAGAAACAGGTATAATGGACTCAAGTCACGACTGTGATCGGTGGAAATAGAACTGACTGTTTTTTAGCTTGTTTTGCGAAATGTCGCGGTAAGCAAGAGTCGCCACCATCTTTTATGTTCTCCAATATGGAAAGGACAAAAGCACAGCAAAATTCCTTATTCGAGAATGTTTCTCGGTTCGGGAGGTAGATTTATAGAAAGGGAAGGTGTTAGCACCCTTTCTATCTGTGGTTATCCACGGGCTCTTAGGTACTTGCTCTTATGTTTTCAAAATTTGTTTGCTTTTCAAGTGTGTGTGGGTTTTGAAAAAGTTTCGTTTGAAAAATTTCTGAGTAACTCTTGTATCTGTCCTCAAGAGTGTATGAAAAATTTGTTTGAAAACTTTTAGAAAGTGTGGGGTGTGAAAAGTATTTTTTTTGTTTTGAGAAAGAGCAAGTACTTAAGAGAAATCTACCTACTCTAAGGAATTAAGCTGTGTAAGAGTCCTTTAGATAGTGTTATCCCACCATTGAGAGGTAGGTAGCACAGTCGTTGGAGGTGTTCGGGTCAATTCGATTATCAGGACATGTGTGGTCACCAAAGCAATGGTAGGACACCTTAGAAGTAACCCTAATGTCCTAAATCCTTTTATCCGAGGCAACCGTTTCGAGGCAACTGGATCATTTGGACAGAAGGGCGACCTCTAAGACACCCTATACTTGATGACCACATTCGAGGCAACCAGTGAGGCGTACCCTAAGAGTGGCATGTGCTTGTGTGTTGTTTTTCAGTTAATGCTTATTTTGTACATGTTATTTGTGAGCTACGGATTGATTTTATTTACATACATTCTTTCATGCATTTTATTAACAGTTAGGAGTGCAGAAAATAAATTGCAGAAATGTAAATCTAACTATTACAAGGCGCGGGTCTATACTTCGCCAAAAAAACAAAAACCCGTTTTGTAAAATAAAGTGCGAGAATTTAAATAAAGCGGTAAACCTATTTAACTATTACATACTCTGTACAGATACATAAATAATTGAAATAAATAAATACGCGTGAATAGAAATTTAATCGGGAACGTCTCGAGGGTGTTAACCCTTTTTTAAGAAGGAATTGAATTTTTGTCCTTTTTTAATGAAATGGAATTAAAACTAATTATTTAATTTATTAAAAGAAAAATGTTTTTGTATTTTTATGTTTTTAATGAAATAAAATAAAAGGAATTGAAATTAAAAGTTAATAAAAACCTAATTCTAAATTTATTTTAGTTATTAAGAAAAAAAAGGTTAAAGTTGCCTAATTAAAACTAATTCAATTTATTAGTATTTATTTACAAAATAATTACCTAAATGAAATTAATAAAGTATTTACATTTTTTGATTTTTTTGAATTTTATTGTGAAAAATTAATTATGAGTTAATTTTGGTGATAATAATAATAATTAAAAAAAAAGTTAATAACTAAATTAGAAAATATAAAAAGGAAAAGAAAAGGAATAAACCAAAGGAGGGGGGTATGGGCCAGAATTGGGTGTTTGATTGGAATCTGAGGCCCAAGCAAAACTCAGCCACGTTGACCTTTTGTCATTTCCCACAGCACACTTTGACTTGGGGTATAGTGGACAGCGCCTCATGGCCTTTGGATCTGGATTTGAGGCCACTTGGCGCCCTTCTGGATGATGTGTATGATGAGTTGCTTTATGTTGCCTGCATAAGATCATATTTGGAAAAAAAATTAACAAGCCTTTGGGGGACCTGGGGATCGAACCCAGGTCCCAACGAATACCAAGCACGTTGCCAGCCACTGCACCACTTTGTTTCAGTCATCAATAAGACAAACATGAATTAATATATGTAATAATCATTTCCAATGCTGCAAAATTAAAAACGCGTGCACATCATTTAAACGGACCACCCACGTTCTTCCACGTAATCATCTTCTTCCTGAAACCTGCACAAAACAAAACACATAGCGGGGGTTTTAAACCCCCACAAAATGCAAACGTCCAAAATAGCGATTAGGCTCCTGAGCTATATAAAAAGGGCACGAGGTGTCCAATGTTTTCGTCTCACTCAGGCGGTTTCAACCATGTGCGTTTTGAGGTTTGATTTTACAGTATGTGCGAAGCCCCAATTCTAAACCTTAAGAACCCTAAAATACGTTAATGGCAAGTCACGATTCTGCATGTTATATTGCAATTAAACCCTGCCAAAAGTTCCCTGTGTATTCATACAGCACATAACAAATAACAAATTGGGTTAATAATGCATGGAATATGGATTTCGATTCTCAAAATAATTGACAAACCGTATGACTGTAATGAGTGATTCCTTGAGTGTTAGAGCGTGTTCTTGACTGCAAATCGTTCCTGGGAGTGTTGGGAATGTGTTTGGATCAAGAGAAGTGTTTGAATTGTACTGGAAGATTGAAAATAGTTTTTGGTTTTTCTTCCAATTTTTTGAATTTGGTTATGTCGTTTCAGGGGTTTCTACGTCGTGCTTGAGGTCTGCAAGGCTTGCATATATGTGTATGAATGAGAATCAAATGACATTAGGAGCCTTAAACCATTGCAATGATGTTTTGGATTTCCTCTTTACCACCATTAAAGATCTTGCCATTTTTGGTCCAAATTTGAATTTTCATGCCTAAGTGATCTTTACACGAATTTGGTAGGTGTATTATGATGCATCAAAGTCATTCAAACCACAAGATATCATTGAATTAATTTTTTTTGATTTTATTTGAATTTTATGGATTTAAAATGAATTAAATCAAATAAAATTAAATAAAAATAGAAAAATTAATGTTTAATCTTGAAATTGATCATGGGACACGTGGGTGGCATGACAAGGCTGAACCAAGTGGAAAAAAGTGGGCCCTTTTGTCAAAAATTGAAGTTTCAAGGATAGTTGACTTTGGCCATTTCACAAAAAATTCCCAACTTCTCCAATGCATATCTTGCTCAATTTTGATCATATGAACATGTTCTTGGACATTTTGGAAAGGACTTGAAGTCCTCTAACCAATTCCTTTGGTCCCATGTCATTTTGATTTACCAATCTCAAGTTATGGTCTTTGACTTAAAATGCCTTTTTGTTGACTTTTGAAAATGACCTATAATGTTGAAATTGATAACTTTTTGTGAGAGAATTTGTTGGACTTGGAATGTGAAGATGAGTTGTAGGAAATGTCATCCCCTTCAAAATGAGCATTGGATGGGATTTTTATGATGAACCATAAAAAAGTTATGCCTTGGTCAAGTTACAGTTGACTTTTCAACTGTCCAAAAATAGAAACTTTTGACACCTTGATGATTTTTGAGCCATTCTTGTGAAATCATGGTCAAGATTTTACCAAATGATGATTGTGGCTTCAAAATAAGATGTTGACCAAAAATATTGACTTTTGACTGCCAAATGACCATTTTACCCCTATAGTTGATTGTGAGGCAATTAGGGTTTTTGACTGTGCAACTTGACCTTGTGAGCCTTGAAACTTGGCATGTAGATGCTTGACAATGTTTATAGGCATGTGGGACTTGATTGAGCCCTTTAAAACCTCAACTTCCTTGCAAGAACCAAAACCCTAATTTGACTGGCTTAAGAGGGTGTTTGAACTGTGCAACCATTGAGTAGACTTGAGCAAATTGAGATGATGCTTGTCAAAACTTTGAAGAATATGGGAGGGCAAATTTTGGGGTACAACAGTTTCCCCTGTTCAATCTTCTTAGACCTGAGGATGTAGATTGGCTTGTGTACCTTTCGTGATCCGAAGGTGGAAGATGATTAAACACTAGAGTGCCCAGAAATTTGCACTCACATAGTAGAGTATCAGCAGTGTGATGTCGGGAATGGGCTTACAGATGTCATTTGGAGAGATGGTGGATAGGAGGATGGGCTTATAGATGCCATCTGGAGAGGTGACAGAACCTTGTAGGGAATGGGCTTATAGATGCCATTTGGAAAGATGGTATGGGAGGATGGGCTTATAGATGCCATCTAGGTGTCTATCGCGTAAGAGATTCCTTAGTGAGAACTTGCGTACCTGAGAAAGATAATTTCCTGGCCTGTTACAGGTGTTGATCTTCACTCAGTCGCTCACAGACATGCCCTGGCTAGATACAGGTATCGAATCTGGAACTTCAAAAGGTTACTTACAGACGTGCCCTGGCTGGATACAGGAATCGAATCTGGAATTAGTCGTCAACAGATATGCCCTGGCTGGATACAGGAATCGTATCTTCAAACTCTTCAGACGTGCCCTGGCTGGATACAGGAATCGAATCTGGAATTAGTCGACAACAGATATGCCCTGGCTGGATACAGGAATCGAATCTTCAAACTCTTCAAACGTGCCCTGGCTGGATACAGGAATCAAATCTGGAATTTCAAAAGGTTGCTTACAGACGTGCCCTGGTTGGATACAGGAATCGAATCTGGCATTAGTCATCTACAGATATGCCCTGGCTGGATACAGGTATCGAATCTTCAAACTCTTCAGATATGCCCTGGCTAGATACAGGAATAGAATCTGGAATTAGTCATCTACAGATATGCCCTGGCTGGATACAGGTATCGAATCTTCAAACTCTTCAGATATGCCCTGGCTAGATACAAGAATCGAATCTGGAATTAGTCATCTACAGATATGCCCTGGTTGGATACAGGTATCGAATCTTCAAACTCTTCAGACGTGCCCTGGCTGGATACAGGAATCGAATCTGGAATTAGTCGTCAACAGATATGCCCTAGCTGGATACAGGAATCGAATCTTCAAACTCTTCAGACGTGCCCTGGCTGGATACAGGAACCGAATCTGGAATTATTCGTCAACAGATATGCCATGGCTGGATACAGGAATCGAATCTTCAAACTCTTCAGACGTGCCCTGGCTGGATACAGGAATCGAATCTGGAATTAGTCGTCAACAGATATGCCCTGGCTGGATACAGGAATCGAATCTTCAAACTCTTCAGACGTGCCCTGGCTGGATACAGGAATCGAATCTGGAATTAGTCGTCAGCAGATACGCCCTGGCTAGATACAGGAATCGAATCTTCAACTCTTCCGATGTGCCCTGGCTGGATACTGGAATTGAATCTGGAATTGTGACAGTTGATAGTAATTATCTTTGGATTGACCTTTTCCCTGAAAAGGCAAGACGTCAGTTGTATGCAATGTCATGATGTATGAAATGCATGATGTCATGATGTTCTCAAAAATAAACGAGATTGTGTGTTTATGATGCGTATATGCATGCCTCATGGTGTATGATAATGTAATTTTTATGAATGTATTTTCGTCTAGGAAAATAAATCCTTGACGAATGCCGAGAGCTTGAATCCTGGACTGATGCTGGAGAGTAGAGTTCTTCATTTTCGCTGGGGATGATGATTGCAAGAATAAACCAGTAGGAGAAGATGACTCCGTTGGGGAATAAACTTGTTAGAGAGATACTCTGTGGGGAATTACTCTGTGGGGAGAGATACTTCACTGAGAATTTGATGATAACTCCGCTGGGGATTCCGTTGATGAGCTTTGTTGAGGAATTTGATGAACTCTGCTGGGGATAGGAAGAGCTTCGCCGAGGACGATCTTTTCGTGGCAATTAGCTGAGGATAACCCAGTTATACCCTGGTGGGGAATAACCTTTGAGTAAAGCCGGGGAGACGCGTGTACTCTGCAGGTGATAAGCTTCCAGAATCTACTGGGGATAAGCTTCCAGAATCTACTGGGGAGATTGATTCAACTCTCCTGGGGAATCTTTTGAGACTGTACTGGGGAAGTGGCTCCACTGGGACGTCTGGTGTTCTGCCGGGGAACAATCTTATATTAAGACTGCCGGGGATGCTTGCTTAGGAATATCTGTATACTCCGCTGGGGAATATTGAGATTTTCTGGGGATACCCAACTTCCTTAAGGCTGACAGTAGACTAACTCTGCTTGGGGAGAGCGTTGACTGACTTGCTAGAGATATTGTGCCTTTTCAGGGCTGATGGGGGACTAACTCTGCTCGGAGGAGAGTACTGTTGAATCCTGTCTTACTCTGCGTGGAGTGGAGGTAACTTGGTTATGTTCTTCAGTCGAACCTACCTTGGTACCTTGGTGGACAGAGCAACTAGATCGTTTAGACAACTCATTATTGCCCCTGTTTCTGATGTCACCTGTAATTAGTCCTTCGTTTCGTATGCAAATATTTATGAGTTAGCAATTAGCATCAAATGCATATATCAAAAATGAACATTGGACGTTCTTCGCAAAACAAAACAGAAAAAGGAAAAATAATTGGCAATTTGTCTGGAAAAGTGAATTTGTATTTATTTGAAATTTGCCTGTGAATAGGCGTTTATGTACAAGAGGCTGACGTCCTAGTAAGAGAACACCGCCGAACAACATAGAGTTTATACATTTTGTGAAAAGGAAAACAAAACAGCTATGTGAAAAATCCCACTGGGTTCCAACTCTGCTATCGCTGTTATGTCTTCAAGCGTCTCATCACTTGGCTGCTTAGTTGACGATGAAGCTGACTGATTGGTGACGTCTGAACCTGATAGTTGATACCGAATTCTGGATGCAAGGTGACCCAATGAGACATAGTATTACGCTTATCCCTAACTTTTGCCTGGACTGCCCTTTCGGGTTTTCAGTCCACCGGGATACCCATTTTTGCCAAAGCCGCCTTTTCAGGTTTTCGACTTGCCGGGTGTACAAAATTTTTCATTTCATCCCTTATTTTTGCCTGAACCCTTTTGGTTCACCGGGAAGCCCTTATTTTTGCCTAGGTGTGTCAACCTAGCGGGTCTTTAATTCATGCGTAGTATCTTTTTACTATGTCTGCATTGGCGGGGTGAGGAAGGTCGTCACCATCCATGGTGGTTAGAATCATAGCTCCTCCTGAGAAGATATTTTTAACCACAAATGGCCCTTCGTACGTGGGGGTCCATTTTCCCCTGGGATCACTTTGAGGAAGAATGATGCGCTTGATTACCAGATCCCCAACTTGATACTCTTGGCGTCTGACTTTCTTGTTAAATGCCCTGATCATTCGTTTTTGGTACGTTTGACCATGACAAATAGCGGTGAGTCTCTTTTCGTCGATTAGGTTTAATTGATCAAGTCGAGTCTGGATCCAGTCGTCTTCTCTCAAACCTGCATCCTTCATTATCCGGAGAGAGGGTATCTGGACTTCGATAGGCAAGACTGCCTCCATGCCGTAGACCAAGGAAAAGGGTGTTGCCCCTGTTGACGTCCTTGCTGAGGTACGGTACCCATGAAGAGCAAACGGTAACATCTCGTGCCAATATTTGTAGGTCACTGTCATCTTCTGCACAATCTTCTTGATATTCTTATTAGATGCTTCTACAGCCCCATTCATCTTCGGCCGGTAGGGAGAAGAGTTGTGGTGCTGTATCTTGAATTGCTTGCAGAGCTCAGTGATCATCTTGTTGTTGAGATTGGTACCATTGTCCATAATGATCCTTTCCGGGAAACCGTATCGACAGATCAGGTTGTGCCGAATGAACCGTGCCACGACGTTCTTGGTTACTGTAGCGTAGGAAGCTGCTTCAACCCACTTTGTGAAGTAATCAATCGCTACCAGGATGAAGCGATGCCCGTTTGATGTCGTAGGTCTGATCTCGCCGATCATATCAATGCCCCACATTGCAAAAGGCCAAGGTGCTGTCAAGACATTCAGAGGAACTGGAGGAACGTGCACCTTATCAGCATAGATCTGGCATTTATGACATGTCCGAGAATGTTGGTAACAGTCAGCTTCCATTGTGGACCAGAAATATCCTGCCCGAAGGATTTTCTTTGCCATAGTATGTCCACTGGAATGTGTTCCGAAGGTACCTTCGTGTAGCTCTGCCATGATCCTTTCTGCTTCAGTCTTAGCCACACAACGCAGTAAGGTTGAATCATGGTTTCGCTTGTACATAATGTTGTTGCTAAGGAAGAACTTTGTAGCGAACCTTCTTAGGAACTTCTTGTCATTAACAGATGCACCCTCGGGGTATTCTTGAGCTTCCAAGTACCTCTTCACTTCATGATACCAAGGTTTTTCAGCTACCTCTTCAGCCTCGAGATCACAGCAATGTGCAGGTTCGTCCAATTTCCAGATAATGATCCGGGGAGCCTCGTTGTCCCATTTGACTTTGAACATAGAAGACATCATAGCCAACGCGTCCGCCAACTGATTCTTCTCTCTTGGGAAGTGTTCAAAGGTTATCTCTTCGAAATGGGGGATCAATGTCAACACATACTCTTTGTAAGGAATGAGATTTGGGTGTTTCGTATCCCACTCGCCTTTGATCTGATTGATCACGAGAGCGGAATCTCCGAAGACACTCAGAAACTTGATCCTTAAGTCAATTGCAGCTTGAAGACCCATGATGCATGCTTCATACTCCGCCATGTTGTTGGTGCAGTTGAAACATAGTCGGGCAGTAAGTGGAGTATGAGTGCCTTTTGGGGATATGATCACAGCACCAATACCATTACCCAAAGAGTTTGAGGCTCCGTCGAAGTGCATAGACCACCGGGATCCTTCCTCAGGTCCTTCATCCGGTCCAGGTACTTCACAATTAGTCACTACCATGATATCCTCATCTGGAAATTCAAAGTTCATCGACCGGTAATCGTCCACTGCCTGGTGTGCCAAATGGTCTGCCAATACACTTCCCTTGATTGCTTTCTGAGTCGTGTACTGGATGTCGTATTCTGTTAAGATCATCTGCCATCTTGCTATTCTTCCAGACAGAGCAGGCTTTTCGAATATGTACTTGATCGGATCCATTTTTGAAATCAACAGAGTAGTGTGAGTCAACATATACTGTCTCAGCCGGCGAGCAACCCATACCATAGCGCAGCAAGTTTTCTCGAGCAGTGAGTATCGGGTCTCACAGTCGGTAAAATTTTTGCTGAGGTAATAAATGGCGTGCTCTTTTCGGCCAGACTCGTCATGCTGCCCCAGCACACACCCCATTGAGTTGTCAAGTACTGTCAAGTATAGTATCATAGGTCTCCCTTCAACCGGTGGCATAAGAATGGGTGGTTCTTGGAGATACTCTTTGATTCTTTCGAAAGCGGCCTGACATTCATCGTTCCAACGTACTACTTGATCTTTCTTCAGCAGCTTGAAGATTGGTTCACAGGTAGCAGTTAGATGCGAGATGAACCGGGCAATGTAATTCAGACGTCCTAGAAAGCCTCTGACTTCTTTCTCTGTTTTGGGAGTCGGCATCTCTTGTATGGCTTTCACCTTGGTAGGGTCCACTTGAATACCTTTGTCGCTTACGACGAAGCCTAGCAATTTTCCAGATCTCACCTCAAAGGTGCACTTGTTCGGGTTCAGCCTCTGCTTGTACAACTTCAGACGGTCAAACAGCTTTTGTAGATGGTCAAGGTGTTCCTCCTCAGTTTGGGACCTTGCAATCATATCATCAACGTATACTTCAATCTCATGATGGATCATGTCATGAAACAAATCAACCATGGCGCGTTGGTAGGTTGCTCCAGCATTCTTCAACCCAAAAGGCATGACCTTGTAGCAAAAGGTGCCCCACTGAGTAACAAAAGTGGTCTTCTCCATGTCTTCAGGAGCCATCTTGATTTGATTATAACCGGAAAACCCGTCCATGAAGGAGAACACCTTGTGCTGAGCAGTATTGTCAACCAGAACGTCGATGTGAGGTAGAGGGAAATCATCTTTGGGGCTCGCCCTGTTCAAATCCCTGTAATCAACACACATTCGGACCTTACCATCTTTCTTTGGCACCGGGACCACGTTGGCAACCCACTGAGGGTAAGAAGTCACTGCTAGAAACCCGGCATCAAATTGTTTCATAACCTCAGCTTTGATTTTCTCGGACATCTCTGGACGCATATGGCGGACCTTCTGTTTTACTGGAGGAAAGTCTTCCTTGGTAGGCAAGTGATGAACCACAATGTCGGTATCCAACCCAGGCATGTCTTCGTAGGACCAGGCAAAGATTTCCACATAGTCATGCAGCATCTGAATCAACCGTTGTTTCACACTAGCCTCCAAATTGGCACCAATCTTGACTTCCTTTCTGTCTGTCTCAGTACCCAGATTTACCGTTTCCACTGGCTCTTCATGTGGCTTAATGGCCCTCTCTTCCTGGAGTAACAGTCTTGCAAGCTCGCCAGGCACTTCGCAATCATCTTCACCTTCGTCTTCGACTAAGTTGATCGGATTTTCGAAGTCATAACTGGCAGTAGCAGAGTCGTTACCAGTGAGATCCAGAGTGGATTGGAACCTGTATAAGTGAGTGTGTGTAAATATAGCTGTTTTGCAATATATAAAGAAAGAAAGGGAGCGCAAGATTTGAAATGTGAAAAACGTCCAATGCTTTTATTCATGATATATGGAAGTGACAAATAACAAGCCCTCATAAATGAAACCACGGTGCCCCGGGTAAGACACCGGGCCATAAAGTTTCAAATTATTGTTCGTTACAAATTCAAAACAAAGAAGTTCATTACTGAGTGACAAAAGTAATAGGTGTAAAGTCTTTTGCAGTCTAGTTGCTTGATCCACCATTGGTTGTTGGGTAGATCCAGCTGTCAAATTCAGATTCCTCCACTTCGTCGTCATCCCCAATAGCATTTACTCCATGGTTGGGCATGGGAGCTGTCACCACATTAGGCTTCTCGGGCGCCTCGAACTGTACCTCTTTAGCATCAATAAGGTCTTGAACCTTATTCCTCATAGCCCAACAATCATCTGTGTTATGCCCCGGGCTGTCAGAGTGATAAGCGCAACGGGCGTTGGGGTTGTACTTCGGAGATGCTGTGTTTACCACCTTCGGAGCTTCCTTGATAGTTACACGGCTGGTTGACAGCAGTTGCGGCAATATCTGAGAGAGAGTCATGCTGAGCCGAGTATACTGTCTTTTGGGCTTCTCAACTCTTGGCTGGTTATATTGTTGAGGAGCAGCAGCAGGCTTAGAAATTACCACCGTGTTGACAGCTTGGCGGCATTCTGGTTTATTCTGTCTTCTGGGACCATACACAGCACTAGCTTCTTTCTTGAAGGGCTTCTTTTCAGTACTTGAGGAGGCACTTTTCTGTATCTTCCCCGATTTGATACCAGCTTCAATCCTCTCACCAGTCAGGATCAGATATGTAAACCCAGCAGAGGAATTACCAATCAGGTGGTTGAAAAATGGACCAGACAGGGTCCCCAAGAACATGTCCACGAGTTCGCGATCAGTCAACGGTGGCTGCACCCTGCCAGCCAGGTCTCTCCATTTCTGTGCGTACTCCTAAAACCTTCACCCGTTCCTAGTGACATACCCTGGAGTTGGGTACGCGTAGGAGCGAGGTCGGAATTGTACTGATACTGCTTGTAAAAAGCAGTAGCCAAGTCCTCCCAGTTACGAATGTTGGTTCCATCCAGCTGATAGAACCATTCGAGATGAGTCCCAGTAAGACTCTCCTGGAAGAAATGGATCCATAAGTTCTTGTCTGCAGTGTAAGGCTGGATCTTTCTTACATAAGAGCGGAGGTGCATCTTAGGACAAGAAGCCCCGTCGTACTTTACAAAGGTCGGCGCCTTGAACTTGTGTGGGATCACCACCCCAGAAGATAACCCTAAGTCTCCAAAATCCAACCCAGGCACTCGTTGAATCTCCATAGCATTTAACCGGTCCTCCAGCTGTTTGTACTTGTCCTCAGCAGGAGGGTACTGTTCATCATTGAAGTCTATCTCGGTGTCAGAGACCACAGGACTAGGAACCTCTCTCCCTTGGTGACTGCCTTCCCCAACAGATGGAGTAGTCCTCTCAGCTTCATTCTGCAGTGTATTCCCGAGTCTGCGTCCAGTGTTGAACATCACAGTCCTCTTCTTCTTCTTCTTCTTCAGGAGCAAAGCCTTCAACTCCTGTTGTCCCTGGGCCAAGTTCATGACCATCTCCTGAAACTGGGCGTTCTGGGCCTGGAGGGCCTTGATAGCTTGTTTAGTAGTTGGTTCAGGATTCATGATGATTGAGTGCTGAAATAAACAGCGAAGAAGATTAAGCAACCTGTAGAAAAAGGGTACCTGTTATGCACATGATGCATGATATGCTATTTATGCAATGCATTCAAGGGTTCAAAAGTTCAAATTCGTTGTAGCCAAAAAAGAACACACTTTTTATTAGGAAATAATTTGTTCAGTACATCAGGGCCTCATGGGCAAAACATTACAAAATAATTAATCCCAAAAGACACTGCGCATCCTCTTTGGAGCGATGTAAGTGTTGAGGGTCTTTTCCTCATGGAGTAGACGGGTGAGCTCCAAGACCTTCTTCTCACTGGGATGTAGACTGGCTTCAAGAGAATTTCGTTCTTCCTTGAGTTGGATCCAGCTTTTCTGCATTTCTTCCCAGGATATAGGCATGTCAGGATGTTGAATGGTGTAGGGCACCTCTCCTTCCAAAACTGGCTCTTTGATCACGGGGAGAACATGAGGATATGGCATCACCAGCTTCTGGGAGCGGGCTCGTACCCACTTGAGATAAGGCTCCAGGAGGATGGAGTTCTTGTGCCCCAGTGTCTTGCTATCTACCCTGTTGGGCATCCTCCAAGCTCTGATAAATCTCTGGCGAAGTCCTTGTGCATCGTTGTCGAAGTCAAAAACTATATCAGGAATCAACATGTCATGAGGGCCATCCCTCCGAGCATATCCAAACTGTCTCAAAGCCAGACATGGATTGTAAGTAATGCCCCCTCTAATTCCAAGCAAAGGAACATTAGGATACTCTCCGCAACGATCAATGATAGTGACATTCTCTCTGGACCGAGAATACCAATGTATATCAGCATGTGTAAGAGTCATCAACCGTTGTGACCATCTCAAACCCCGCTCGTTCTTCAAAAATGATTGTGGAAGGTGCGAAATAAACCACCTTGCCAGGAGAGGAGTGCAGCACATGAGAACACCTCTTTTTCTCATGGTTCGAGTGTAACATGAGTGAAGGATGTCCCCAAGCAACGTAGGTATAGGATTCCTGGACATGAAGATCTTGACAGCATTGATATCTATAAGCTGATCCGGATTTGGGAACAACACCAACCCATAGACAAGGAGTGCCACAACTTCTTCAAAGGCTTGTAGGTCAAGGGAATTCCAACATTCTTGGGCCTTCTCAAACAGGAACTTTGCCAAGAATCCTTTGATGCCACTTCTAACTTCCCAATGTACCTTGATGTCAGATGGTTGTAGGCATAATGCTTTAGCAATCTCTTCAAGTTTTGGTTCTTTTTCCGTACCGTTGTAGGGTAGTTAACTAAGGATGGGAATCTTCAGAAGCTGAGAAAACTCTTCCAAAGTGGGCACCAGGCGATAATCCAGGAACGTAAAACAGCGGTGCAGAGGGTCAAAGAACTGGAACAACACTTTCACCATATTCTCTTCAATGTTGGTATTAACCAAGCTGATGAGTCTACCATGCCTTTCACTGAAGGAAGAGTTCTCGGGAATCCTGAATGTAATCTCCTTAAGCTGAGGAGGGATCCTTACAAGGCTGACCTGAATTGTCTTTCTACGGAGAGATTCCATGTCCTACAAAACAAGAACCAAGATGAAGATTCGAACCCTTGAAGTGGTTAGTGGATGCATATGATGTTGTATGATGTTATGATGCTATGATAAGAGCACACCACAAGTATTCACAAAAAGCAAACATGATAAGGCACACAAGTCACACCATAGCCCTTAGAGTTTAGGCCAGCATGAAGTTTGGGGTACTACCCTCTTGAAGTTGGTGGGCTCAAAAACCTGTCCTATCAAAAGTAACCGGGTTCTAAGGAGTTCAATATCATAGGGTTGTTTTCTATGTTCATTGTTTTGATTTAGCCACTGAACTGGCGATCAAAATATTCCAAGAAGACAACCCTCAATGAGTGTAGTATCGAGTATCTACCAATTTCGGACTGCACCAAAGTCGGTCATCTCACTACCCCTAAAGAGGCCAGGATGGTCAAGTAAGGTTCCTAAGATCAGTTGATGCTTCACGACACCACACGGCAGCCCCGTACTCTCCTTGACTTAACTCAAGGGTTACCGGTACTCACCAAAGTGCCACATCAACGTAGCAAACTGCTTCAACCGTGTCGGTATACCCCACACAGTTCCCTCACAGTTTATTGCTACTTTCTAGAAGGTATCCCCCAGATCCGGGTTAGGATCTATGAATCTCCCAAGGCAGGCCCACAATATTAAATCAAGCAAAGCAAGCAATTGAAAACATGATGATGAACTATTCCTAAGGTACACCCCACTTATTAATTCCCCAGCAGAGTCGCCAGTTCTGTGATCGGTGGAAATAGAACTGACTGTTTTTTAGCTGGTTTCACGAAATGTCGCGGTAAGCAAGAGTCGCCACCGTCTTTTATGTTCTCCAATATGGAAAGGACAAAAGCACAGCAAAATTCCTTATTCGAGAATGTTTCTCGGTTCGGGAAGTAGATTTATAGAAAGGGAAGGTGTTAGCACCCTTTCTATCTGTGGTTATCCACGGGCTCTTAGGTACTTGCTCTTATGTTTTCAAAATTTGTTTGCTTTTCAAGTGTGTGTGGGTTTTGAAAAAGTTTCGTTTGAAAAATTTCTGAGTAACTCTTGTATCTGTCCTCAAGAGTGTATGAAAAATTTGTTTGAAAACTTTTAGAAAGTGTGGGGTGTGAAAAGTATTTTGTTTGTTTTGAGAAAGAGCAAGTAATTAAGAGAAATCTACCTACTCTAAGGAATTAAGTTGTGTAAGAGTCCTTTAGATAGTGCTATCCCACCATTGAGAGGTAGGTAGCACCGTCGTTGGAGGTGTTCGGGTCAATTCGATTATCGGGACATTTGTGGTCACCAAAGCAATGGTAGGACACCTTAGAAGTAACCCTAATTTCCTAGATCCTTTTATCCAAGGCAACCGTTTCGAGGCAACTGGATCGTTTGGACAGAAGTGCGACCTCTAAGACACGCTATACTTGATAACCACGTTCGAGGCAACCAGTGAGGCGTACCCTAAGAGTGGCATGTGCTTGTGTGTTGTTTTTCAGTTAATGCTTATTTTGTACATGTTATTTGTGAGCTACGGATTGATTTTATTTACATACATTCTTTCATGCATTTTATTAACAGTTAGGAGTGCAGAAAATAAATTGCAGAAATGTAAATCTAACTATTACAAGGCGCGGGTCTATACATCGCCAAAAAAACAAAAACCCGTTTTGTAAAATAAAGTGCGAGAATTTAAATAAAGCGGTAAACCTATTTAACTATTACATACTCTGTACAGATACATAAATAATTAAAATAAATAAATGCGCGCGAATAGAAATTTAATCGGGAACGTCTCGAGGGTGTTGACCCTTTTTTAAGAAGGAATTGAATTTTTGTCCTTTTTTAATGAAATGGAATTAAAACTAATTATTTAATTTATTAAAAGAAAAATGTTTTTGTATTTTTATGTTTTTAATGAAATAAAATAAAAGGAATTGAAATTAAAAGTTAATAAAAACCTAATTCTAAATTTATTTTAGTTATTAAGAAAAAAAAGGTTAAAGTTGCCTAATTAAAACTAATTCAATTTATTAGTATTTATTTACAAAATAATTACCTAAATGAAATTAATAAAGTATTTACATTTTTTGATTTTTTTTGAATTTTATTGTGAAAAATTAATTTTGAGTTAATTTTGGTGATAATAATAATAATTAAAAAAAAGTTAATAACTAAATTAGAAAATATAAAAAGGAAAAGAAAAGGAATAAACCAAAGGAGGGGGGTATGGGCCAGAATTGGGTGTTTGATTGGAATCTGAGGCCCAAGCAAAACTCAGCCACGTTGACCTTTTGTCATTTCCCACAGCACACTTTGACTTGGGGTAGAGTGGACATCGCCTCATGGCCTTTGGATCTGGATTTGAGGCCACTTGGCGCCCTTCTGGATGAGGTGTATGATGAGTTGCTTTATGTTGCCTGCATAAGATCATATTTGGAAAAAAATTAACAAGCCTTTGGGGGACCTGGGGATCGAACCCAGGTCCCAACGAATACCAAGCACGTTGCCAGCCACTGCACCACTTTGTTTCAGTCATCAATAAGACAAACATGAATTAATATATGTAATAATCATTTCCAATGCTGCAAAATTAAAAACGCGTGCACATCATTTAAACGGACCACCCACGTTCTTCCACGTAATCATCTTCTTCCTGAAACCTGCACAAAACAAAACACATAGCGGGGGTTTTAAACCCCCACAAAATGCAAACGTCCAAAATAGCGATTAGGCTCCTGAGCTATATAAAAAGGGCGCGAGGTGTCCAATGTTTTCGTCTCACTCAGGCGGTTTCAACCATGTGCATTTTGAGGTTTGATTTTACAGTATGTGCGAAGCCCCAATTCTAAACCTTAAGAACCCTAAAATACGTTAATGGCAAGTCACGATTCTGCATGTTATATTGCAATTAAACCCTGCCAAAAGTTCCCTGTGTATTCATACAGCACATAACAAATAACAAATTGGGTTAATAATGCATGGAATATGGATTTCGATTCTCAAAATAATTGACAAACCGTACGACTGTAATGAGTGATTCCTTGAGTGTTAGATCATGTTCTTGACTGCAAATCGTTCCTGGGAGTGTTGGGAATGTGTTTGGATCAAGAGAAGTGTTTGAATTGTACTGGAAGATTGAAAACAGTTTTTGGTTTTTCTTCCAATTTTTTGAATTTGGTTATGTCGTTTCAGGGGTTTCTACGTCGTGCTTGAGGTCTGCAAGGCTTGCATATATGTGTATGAATGAGAATCAAATGACATTAGGAGCCTTAAACCATTGCAATGATGTTTTGGATTTCCTCTTTACCACCATTAAAGATCTTGCCATTTTTGGTCCAAATTTGAATTTTCATGCCTAAGTGATCTTTACACGAATTTGGTAGGTGTATTATGATGCATCAAAGTCATTCAAACCACAAGATATCATTGAATTAATTTTTTTTTATTTGAATTTTATGGATTTAAAATGAATTAAATCAAATAAAATTAAATAAAAATAGAAAAATTAATGTTTAATCTTGAAATTGATCATGGGACACGTGGATGGCATGACAAGGCTGAACCAAGTGGAAAAAAGTGGGCCCTTTTGTCAAAAATTGAAGTTTCAAGGATAGTTGACTTTGGCCATTTCACAAAAATTTCCCAACTTCTCCAATGCATATCTTGCTCAATTTTGATCATATGAACATGTTCTTAGACATTTTGGAAAGGTATTTAAGTCCTCTAACCAATGCCTTTGGTCCCATGTCATTTTGATTTAACAATCTCAGGTTATGGTCTTTGACTTAAAATGCCTTTTTGTTGACTTTTGAAAATGACCTATAATGTTGAAATTGATAACTTTTTGTGAGAGCATTTCTTGGACTTGGAATGTGAGGATGAGTTGTAGGAAATGTCATCCCCTTCAAAATGAGAATTGGATGGGATTTTTCTGATGAACCATGAAAAAGTTATGCCTTGGTCAAGTTACAGTTGACTTTTCAACTGTCCAAAAATAGAAACTTTTGACACCTTGATGATTTTTGAGCCATTCTTGTGAAATCATGGTCAAGATTTGACCAAATGATGATTGTGGCTTCAAAATAAGATGTTGACCAAAAATCTTGACTTTTGACTGCCAAATGACCATTTTACCCCTACAGTTGATTGTGAGGCAATTAGGGTTTTTGACTGTGCAACTTGACCTTGTGAGCCTTGAAACTTGGCATGTAGATGCTTGACAATGTTTATAGGCATGTGGGACTTGATTGAGCCATTGAAAACCTCAACTTCCTTGCAAGAACCAAAACCCTAATTTGACTGGTTTAGGAGGGTGTTTGAACTGTGCAACCATTGAATAGACTTGAGCAAATTGAGATGATGCTTGTCAAAACTTTGAAGAATATGGGAGGGCAAATTTTGGGGTACAACAATGACTAATAAAAGAGATAAATGTAAAGGAATGGTATGAGAGGGTTCAAAATCTAACCCTTTACAATGTCAGGATGGTTTTGGACTTCTAGAAATTTTGAAAGATCCTCTAGTTAGTCTCAAAACTGTTCCATGATTGTGCCTTGGAACATGAGGGGGATGAATAAGGCGGTGAAGACTAAAGAGGTGAGATCCCGCCTCTACAGTCTAAACACAAGGATTACTGTGTTGATTGAGACTAGAGTCAAAAAGTAGAAAGCTTAGAAGGTGAGGAAGAAACATAACCTCACAAGTACGTACATAGATAATTACTCTAAGCACAATAATGATAGGTTGTAGCTTTTATGAGATAACAATAGAGTTGAATTTAGACACATTAAAAGTACTATGCAAATGATTCACGGAGGGATTTAGGATGTTAATGGCAAGTTTCTGCCCTGGTTTTCTGCCATTTATGCAATGAATAAATTGAAACATAGAAGGATCCTATGGAGGGATATTACTGAGATCCATAATAATCAATAAGTACCTTGGTGATTGATTGGGGATTTCAACAATGTGGTTAAGGCTAGTGACAAGATATGGGGTAGTATGGTGACTGAGAGGGAACGTGTGAATTTGGTTGATATGATGAAGGAAATCGGTCGGAATGAGAAGGATAATGTAGGTGATAACTACTCATGGTATAATAAACATTTTGGTGGAGTCATCTACTCAAGGATTGATAGGGTGTTTGTACTTCATGACGCCTGGTATATCTGATCATGCCTTACTATGTTTGAAACCTGACCAACATAAAGGATAAAAAAGGAAGCACAACTTTAAGTTCCTAAATAATGTGGTAAATCTAGAAGGCTATGCTACAAGGGTTTCAAACAACTGGAAGGAGCCTATTAATGGGAGCCACATGTTTATATTATGGAAGAAACTCCAAAGGTTGAATCCTTTTATAACCCAACTGAGCAAGCTCCTGCTTCATATTCACAGTGATCTCAAAAAGGCTAGATAGGATTTACTGGAGGCCCAAAAGAAGCTTTTACAAGATAAAATGAATACACAATATATAATGGCAGTGAAGAAGTGTACTGAGGTAGTCACCAAGTACAGTGAAACTGAAGAGCAAATCTTGATACAAATGGCTAAAATAAGTTGGCTAAGACTCAGAGATGGTAATAATAGTTTTTTCATGACTATGTGAAGACTAAACATAAGCAAGCGGAGATGAGAATATTGTATAAATAAGATGTGAGTCTCCTTAATTCTCAAGCTAACATTGAAAAGGAGGTGATGGAGCTATATGGGAATCTGATGGGGAAATCTGAGAATAATCTTATTGGTATTGATATTTCATTTATGAGGGATAACCCTCGGGTGTCTAATGAGCAAAGGCTAAGCCTTAATGCACCTATGACTAAGAAAGAGATTGAAGAAGCCTTGAAAGGCATAGGGGATCTTAAAGCACATGGAATTGATAGGTTTGGAGCTAAGTTCTTTAAGTCTTCTTGGAGCAGTGTTAATCAGGATGTTGTTGAGGCTGTTATGGAGTTTTTTGTGCAAGGAAAAATGTACATGGATATAAACTGCACTTTGGTGACATTAGTTCCAAAAGGTAATGCTGAAAAAACCATAAAAGACTACATGACTATATCCTGTTGTACCACGATTTATAAGGTGATCTCTAAGATTCTGACTAGAAGACAAGGCTGCATCATGAGTAGCATCATTAACCCTAGCCAGGCAACTTTTGTCTCTGGCCAAAACATCCATGACCATATAATGCTTACTTATGAATTAATTAGAGGATATAGCAGGAAAAATGGTTCTCCAACGTGTATGCTTCAACTTGATATTCAGAAGGCCTGTGATACTTTAGACTGGCAGACATTAGAGAAAATTCTTCAAGAAATTGGCATTCTTAACAGGTTTCAAAAGATGGATCATGATAATTGTAATCTCTGTCTCATATAGGTTCAATATAGGTGGTGAGATAACTTCTAATATGCAAGCTAAGAGAGGGTTAAGGAAAGGGGATCCAATATCCCCTTTGCTTTCTATTATAGTAATGGAGTACCTGAACTTGTGCCTGCGAAAACTCCATAAAATACTTGACTATAAATTTCATGCTAAGTGTGAAAGACTCCAAATCATCAACCTCAGTTTTGCTGATGATCTCCCGGTATTCACAAGGGGTGATCCCATTTCTATCAAGCTTGTTATGGAGAAAATGCATGAGTTCTCATAGGCTACTGGCTTGAAGGTGAGTCATATGAAATGTAGAGTGTATTTTGGTGGTATGGATGAAGGCTCCAAGCAGAAAATTAAGAAGATCACCTCCTTGTATGATGGAGAGATTCCATTTAGATACCTTGGAATTCCTCTTTCCAATAAGAGGCTAATTTAACAACACTACATGTGCGTCATTGACAGAGTTGTAGCTAGATTGCACTATTGGAAGTCTAAATTGTTAAGTTATATGTGCAGGCTGCATCTTATAAATAGTGTCATCGGGGCTATGACTCAATATTGGATTCAGTGTCTTCTTATGCCTAAGAAAGTGATGAATAAGATTAATTTTATCCGCATAGCTTTCCTTTGGAGTGGTAGTGATGGTGTCTCGAGGAAATGTCATGTGGCTTGGATACATGTTTGTGCTCTGAGATATCCAAGTGGTTTAAATGTGGTATCCCTGGAATACTAGAATAAGGCTTTTCTTGCTAAGTTGTTGTGGAATTTGAGTGGAAATGCCGAGAGTCTGTGGATAAAATGGTGAAGGTTGAGAAAACCACAAGAAATGGTGGGTTTGAATTGGATTTTCAAAAACTTTTTCTATAGAAGTGTTTCACACAAACAATCAAGATTGAATCAATGCTAGAAAGAAAAATGACACTTTCGGTTTATATAGGTTCACCTTCAATAGGGTTAATCCTGTCCATCTACCAAGGTGATTTTGCCTTAGAAAAGGACTTATACCACTAATCTTGAAAGATTACAATCAACGTCTAAGAGTTAGAAAACACCTTAGCCCTCTCAAGTATCCTGACTATATCCTAGGAATACAATTCTCAACATAATTACAATTAAATAATGTTTACAAGTATGCTTCTAGAATAAGCAAATTACACCAATATTAAGTACAAATTGTTTAACACAAATATGAGCAACAACTCTCTGTGTTACAACAAATAATGAAAAACAAATACTACATAAATAATGAGCAACAACTTTTTATGCTTTGTCTTCTTTTATTGAATGATTTATTCATTTTGAGTTTTGGCAGAGTTACTGTTCTTGTGATTGAGTCTCTTGTTTTGAAAATGAAATAAGCAAATTACACCAATATTAAGTACATATTGTTTAACACAAATATGAGCAATAACTCTCTGTGTTACAACAAATAATGAAGAACAAATACTACACAAATAATGAGTAACAATTTTGTATGCTTTGTCTTCTTTTATTGAATGATTTATTCGTTTTGAGTTTTGGCAGAGTTACTGTTCTTGTGATTGAGTCTCTTGTTTTGAAAATGAAATAGTTGATTTTTATATAGGCTTTGAAGAGTAGATTGTTGTAGTTGTACACACGTCACTTTCATTGCTAGATGCCATAATAGTAGGAAACGATCGTGGGAGACAAAGAGTAAACAGTACGTCCATTTGAGTGGAATGTGTAATTGTACCTTTGTATTATCTCTTCTAGCACACGTTTTTGATGATCCAATCTTCTGATGAAAATACTTCTGAGGAGAAGTGTTGTTTAGCTTTAGAATATGTCATCCTTTTGATCTTGTCTTCTGATAGACTATATGATGTAGAATGGTGACGGGTATAGAAGATCTAAATTTCCTTTGATCTTTTCTTCTAATGGAATATTTCTAATATGAAGAGATGTGCATATTCCAAGAAGTATCCGAGTCTTCAGAATCTTGACTTTGTCTTCAGAATTAGAAGCAACAACTTTTATGAAGAACAAATCTTGACTTCTGATCTAGAAGTAAAAGCTTTTCTTTGATGTGTTCAGAAATTTGACTTTGTCTTCAGAGTTAGAAGCAACAGCTCCTCTGACGAAAAAACCTTGACTTTTGGTCTTTAACGTAAAAGCTTGTTCCCAATGCACTCTAGATTTATGATCTTAGAGCTAAAGCTCTAACAAAAATTCTTTCTTCTAGAAACACTTGTGACTTCTGAAGCAACAACTTATTCAGAAGTACATGTTGAGATCCTTTTCTGGCGAACATTTAGAATTCTTCAGAACTACTGATGTTTCTTTAGGAGCGGATACAATAGTCTTTCTGATGCGTGCTTAGCATATTTTTTATGATTCTTCAAACAACAGTCCTGAATTAATTAGAACTTCTAAACTGCACACTCAAGAAACTATTAAAAACAAAATTATTTATATATAAAATATATGTATTGTTATCATCAAAATCTAAAGATTAACTGCAGAATCCAAATCTTATTCTAACAAATGGATGCACTCGTATTATATTAAAAACTGTCAGTTAATGCAATTGCAGGTAAAGCCTACTTTCTCTTGGATGTTCAAAGCAATCCTCAAGCAAAGTGAGATTGTGATGGGTATGACTGACTAGGACATGATTTGCAAAAAGTTCTAGACCAAGAAACTTTATAAGTATCTGAAGGAGGAGCAACCTAAAGTGGACTGAAGGCATTTGACGCATAAGAATTTCGTGTGTCCTCAAGCCATGTTTATATTATGGTTAGCTTGCCATAAGAATTTGGCTACGAAGGAAAGATTGCACAAATTTGAGTTGCTAGCCACAAATAGTTGTGTTCTGTAATCAAGTGGATACACTTGATCATCTATTTTTTGTGTGCACAAGTTTGCGTAACATATGGATCATGGTACTGGAGTGGATGAACATTACTCATTTATGTGGTGAATTGAAGGATGAGATACAATGAATGATTAAACAAGGTAGAGGCAAGGTTTGGAAAGCTATGCTGTTTTGGAGTGCAATAGCAGAAACAGTGTATGAAGCTCAGAATTATAGTAACAAAACTTGTTTTAGGATACATGTGCCTAACAAGGATATAAAGGGAAAGTTATAGACAATTTAGTCTATAGGGACGGTGTATTCCTAAAGTTAGGAAACATAATTATGGTCGTTTAATTTTTAAATTTTTTTATAATCTCTTTAGGGTTGGATTCAAACGATCACCTTGTACGTATTTATTTTTTACTTTAATATAAGTTTTATATTTCAAATCAATTGTCTACTAGTTCTAATTTTACTGCCAGTCTAGATATTTTTGTTGTTGTAATTAAATGCTAAAATAGAGTGTTTTGAAATTGAAATGTTTAACTGTACTAAACTATTGTTGAAATTTAACAATAATATTAATTTATTAATAGTAAATATGAATGAGACAAAAAACAATAAAAACCAAAATAAACAGCATTAAGCAAAATAACCTACACATAGTGTTCGCAAAGGCACAACAAACAAGAATAAAAAGGAAAAAAAGAGAACAAAAATAACATGTTTTAGATAATTCTTTCTTTCTTCGTGCATTTTTTTATTATTTGTTTTAATCTCAGGTTCTTTGTGTCTGTTTATTTTGTTTTGATGTTAGTGTCTATTTTTTTGTCTTCTACTATACTCATTTAAATTATTAGCACCTTCTCAAATACTGTTACCACTTTTTGGTATAAAGAAAAAAAGGGGAGATTTTTTTTATTTAAAAGGGAAATAATTTCTCTTGTTTCTTTAAAAAAAAATTTCAACTTTGAATTTTGTAAGAGATTGCCTATGGTCATAATGGAAAATATTATTTTTCACATATGTCTTGACATAGTTTTAAAATAGTTTTAATGGTAGCTTTTTAGCTTATTTGCATTTTTTATTTTATAATCGCTTGTATTAAAATAGAGGTGCTAACCCAATATAAAAGAAAAGGAACTAAATCCTACTAAACCACCTGATTGGTTAACCACTCATCAGGTGTAAAATCACCACTGCTTTTGAATAAAATAGAAAGTCAACCACACCCTAGCTCCTTAATGAAAAGCAAATCTCTAACATTTCAAATACTCATATTAAAGACAATCTTATTCCTACCAATCCAAACACACCTCCAAACAAATAGTTAAAAAAACATTATAAAAGAAGACTTAATCATCGCAGATAGTACAACCACAACATCATCAAGAGAAGTCACGCCCGAGGCATCCCTTTTCCAACTGGCTCCCTCGAATGCCCAAAAATGTCCACTTTTAACCAAAGAAACACGTCTTTCCAAAGCCTCGCCACCTTGATACAATCAAAAAAGAGATGATCTAAGGACTCTTTCTCTAACTCACAAAGCGAACAAGCAGTATCCCTTCCAACAAGCGTCACACCCCTACGACACAATTCAGGTCTAATTGGTAAGACGTTAAACAAGAATCTCCAACTAAACAACTTGATCTTGCAAAGTATAGAAGATTTCCATAACCTTTCTAGCTCACAAAGATTCCTCTCATCCAAGAAACACACATTCGAGTTTGTTAATGAATAAATCCACCTATAATCGCTCTTAACCGAAAATCCCTTTGCATTCCTCCACCACACCACTTTATCGTCCACCGCTAAGTCTGACTCAACACCTCCTAACAAATAAGCCAAATATGTCCACTCCAACGCTCTATCTCCCACAAACACACTCTACTTCACACCTAAATCTCAATATCAAATATCGTCTTCTCAAAAATCCATATTTGCCATAGAAGAAGAAATAGTAGAAGAAGAAACAAAGCAAACATCAAATAGAAGTGGAAAAAATACCTTTAAATGCGTAGGACATAACTAAGCGTTGTCCCAAAAACTAAAGTCTTCACCATTATCCAACCTACAAGAGATGTTACTAGCAAACCAAGTTTGTCTATGGATAACAAGTCCACAAATCGCCTGCACATCTCTCCATCAAAGAGAAGATTCAGCCGCTATCCTACTAGAGACACTTCCCACTAAAACCTTCAATCCACTCCCGTATCTAAACTGAAGCAAATCCGCCCACATCGCATCCCTATCCGTCAGAAATCTTCAACTCCACTTTATTTTAGATATTTTAAATTTTGAAAAGTTGTTCAATATACTTATTTTCGTCATCATATAAAAGTCGGAGAATGTTGAATCAATGAGGTTTGAAGAAGACTGACCTTTAATTTTTGTTTTAATGATAACAAGATGTAAGGTAACAATTTTATTCTTAAATATTTACTTCATGTGTAGAAACCAGTTGAACAATATCTTGAAAATTTGAACTCTTGAAGAATGAGTAAAAACTACTTATGTAATGTGATTATTTGAACTCAATATCAGCCTAGCAACATTTCATCTAGCATAATTAAAAACAAGCGATTATAAGAGCACATTTGATAAAGTTTTATCTTGGCACGTTGTCTAAAGACCATACTTTGTTATCCCTTGGTTTTGAGAGTACATCATTAAATCATATTCAAATGTATAGTACCTTAATTTTGTTTAGACGATTTAAATGAATTTCTTAATTTTGTATTGTTTGTTAAATTCCATCGATTAATTTCAAAATACAAAAATATTTTAATTTAGTCTTTCATTTTTTATTTATTAAAAAAATTTCAATTTATTTTTTTATCGTACCTGACCAGAATGAACCATCACAGCTTACTTCGAGCAGAATTTGAGAGTGAGGTGGAGATACCTGCAAGACACTCCGATACCAAAATGAGATACAAAATGAGCTAGCAAGCAAGAGTGAGTAAGAGACGATCAATACCTGACCCTCTCGAAAGAGAGGGTATTTATAGCCCCTAACGCTGGGCCATGGTCTCCTCATTGGCTGGTAAAACAGGCCCAAAGTGGAGACTGTCAGGTTCTACGTGAGTAGTAGAGACCCGCACGTGGTCCCCCACCTGGATGAATTCCTCTGAAAGATCAAGAGGATATGGATGCGGTCTTTTCGGGGCTACAAAGACTCCGCGATATTCAAAGAAGTTGACATTCAGCCCTATCAGGAGAATGCTCGTGAGGCGCTTCTGATCGTCGTGGATGCTCCCCTCCAGATGCGAGGTCGTGTGAGGGGATCAGTCTTGGCCGGGGAGAGGATCAGAGGGTGACATCGAGGTCCTCCTGACCGGCGATGATCTTCCTAAAACTGACTGGGTTTATCCTCGTGCGGTGAGGTTGCCTCCTTGCGGGGAGTGTGAGTTACTGCCCGACGATCTCGAGGGCGGAACTGGTCAGTATACTCTGACCGACATAATTGGATTAGGCCTCTCGTGGAGTTGGGACAAGGGCAGGCCCAGTCCAGAACAGAAGCCCCCCAAGTCGTTGCTCCTGATGAAGAAGTTATGACCTAAGTCCAGCTTTTTCTTTTATGAGGTGTATTGCTCGACGAGGATATTTCATTGTGTTAACGAAGAAAGTCATCGACTTATGGGTTTACCCGAGCAGCATTCAGAATGGACTCGAGATGGGACCATTCTAGTCGCGGGGAGGGGAAACCCTGCGGGGTGTAGGCACGTGGTGTGACCTTTGGGATTGCAATGATGGCCTAGGGAGTAGGGGTCATCATTAGCGGAGTGTGTAGGTGCCGGGGAGAAAGGCGGTTGTTGAGCTGCCCGACGCGACATTTCGTATTCCACTTTAACTCTATATACAGTGCCTCAGAGCCCATTATTTACGTTTATATTCTCGCGTTCTCCACTCTCCCTATCGCCAATGCCGTGCCATTTCCTTCTACCGCCGCAGAATCTGTCACACGTTCTTCTTCAACCTTCGTTGTTCTTCATCTGCTTTGTCCAAGTAAGTACTTTTCGTGATAATCTTTGTTTTGATAATGTTTTAGGTGTAGAATTTCACGACTAGGGGGTTCTGCTCGGGGAATTCATCTATTTATGCGTAATTTTTGTGATTGAGCCCCTATTATTCATTGTTTCCTCGACACTTAGACGAGTTTATCCCGTAGTCTTCATATATCCCTGCAAAATTCATGGGTTTTGCACAAGAAGTTTGTGTTTTCCCCGGTGAATTCATGAGTTTGGTCACTGTATTCTTCCTGTGCTCGGGGTATTCATGAAAATGAGCGTTCGTCGTTATAACCGTTGTGTGGTTTTATAAGATTGGCATGATTTTCGTTCCCTGATTGAGGGCCGAGTATTACCCCTTCTGCACGAGGGACTGTCGACTTGGTTTAGGCGCCGTCTAACCTTTTTACCTGCGCCGCAGAAGGATGGATTTAGATTTGCTGTCAAATTTACGGGTACCTCTGCTTTATAGGTAAAGTGGCCGACACTCCTGAATCTTCCGAGCACGTGGACGTCAAAGAGACCAGTGTAGCCGAGGAGGGTGTCAACTTGGTTGACGATCCTGCCTTGGCTTGGTTCAGGGAGGAGCCTCGAGGGATAGCCTCAATATATAGTTATAGTAGGAAGAAGGCTTACACTGTCGTCGAGCATGTCGGCAATCAGGAAGGCTTCCAAAGGAACTTCACGATCTTGCGACCAACGCCTAATGCTCGGATATGCTCGGAGTTCAAGGAAGACTGATTCCCTATGTACGAGGTCATTTTCATAGATTTAGGGTTTCGCCTCCCTTTCAATAATTTCCAGATGGGGGTGCTTAATCACTTGAACTTAGCACCTTCTCAGCTTCACCCGAATGCCATTGCCTTCATCCGAGCATTCGAGATTACTTGTCGGTTCCTGGGGATCGGGGCGACCACTCCCCTGTTATTCAGGGTTTTTCATCTACAACAGCAATCCCGGGGCGGGAAACACAACTTGGTCTCCCTCAAACAGTCTAAGACGCTGTTCAGGATGTACATGGACTCTGTCCGCGACTTTAAGGACAGATGGTATTTCGTGTAACCTACTTCTCAGACTTTAGTGGATGTCGTGTTTGACCCGACTGCCATTATGGATGAAGATGGTGAACCGTGTTATGATATGAATGGCGAGCAGGAGATGGGGTGAATCTCAAATTTTCCCATCCACTGGTGTTCGGGCCATTACGATCATGGTCCCGGGCATTACCACACTCCCGCCGGCGGCATAAGCGCTGAGGATGAAGA
Source organism: Vicia faba (assembly GCA_948472305.1). Taxonomy (NCBI): domain Eukaryota; kingdom Viridiplantae; phylum Streptophyta; class Magnoliopsida; order Fabales; family Fabaceae; genus Vicia; species Vicia faba. The sequence continues at coordinate 70,346 of CATIWC010000828.1, read as the reverse complement.
GGCATATGGTGTTCTTAATTGGTCTGTCGATGGGTTCTTTCCTGCTAGATGGGTCACGAGGGAAGGACATGACATCTTCGAAGAAGATGGTGAGTCGATGTTTGAAGTGCACCCGATCAACACCAAGGCGCTCATCGAGTGTCGTTCTTATGGGGAAGTCGTAAATCTCTTAGGTTTATGCTCGCTTTATTTTGCTATATTTTTACTTCCTGACGACTTTTCTTTCTTTTGTTTTATTTTCTCGTCGAGGCTGACCCGAGGACACCGTTTTTGTTTTTGCCGGTAACATGGCGGAACATAGTGAGAGGCTATTGAAGCTGACCCAAGAGAAAAAGAGCCATAAGAGGTTGGTGAAACCGCATCATCCTACACGCATGGGTTCAGTTTCCGAGCCGGCCAAGGAAGGATCCAGTGGGTCGTCGAGAACCCGCAGTGCCGACAAATAAGTTGTTGTGTTGGGAAGGAAAATGAGTCGCCTCATAGATGGGGTTACTGGTGTGACCAGAGGGGCGACTTCCCGATCCTTCAGCCTCCCGCCTTGGTTCTGGGGAAGGATTTCTTTGAGGGCTTCCCTCTAACTATGTCCGACAATGAGTCTGGCATCATAAGGCGACTCGACGACTAAGGTCAAAGGAAGCATCTGGCTTCCAGTATGGTCGAGATGATGAAGATGGCGGAGATGGTCGTGGTCCTTATGGGTGAAGGGGCCAGATCCTCTGGTCGGGTCAAGGAACTGGAGTCAGAGAACGTGAATCTTCAAGCGAAGACACAGAAATTAAAGACCGCACTTGAACGAAGCGAAGAGATGTTTTGGGACCAGGCTGATGCTCTAGCGGGGGAGAAAGAGAGAGTTGACAAAGTCCTTGAGGAAAAGGACTGCCTCCTGCTCGATAAAGAATTGTGGGAGAGAAAAAGGGAGCGGCTAGAGAGGGAAGTCACTGATCTAAAGGCTGTTATGGCGCCCGTAGAGGATGAACCCGAGGGTGTAATTGATTTACGCACTCATGCCGATTTTTTTGCTCGTATTCAACTCCTCGAGTCAGACTGTCGATGCTTTGGTCAATGGCTTCGAGGCCACTGTGAATCAGCTGTCTGTGTTGAACCCGGAGCTCAACACTAAAGGAACCGGGGTTCTGTCCCAGGTGATTGATGGTCGAGTGGTTCCTTCTCCTGACTCTCCCGAGGTCGAAGTAGGCACTCCAAGGAGTGATTATCATTTTTTTTAACTTGGCTATTTGTATTTGGGCCTGCGTGCCCGTAATTTTGTAACATTCAGACATAGTCGGCTCAAGCGGTCGACATTTATAAATGCTTTACTTTCCTTCAATGCCTTTATGTTTTTGCTGATGCTTGCTTATTTTATTCTCATCGTTGTTTTTGACTTAATTATCCCATGAATATTTGTAAGTTTCATGTATGGAGATGTATATTCGACCTTTATCATGGTCGACGTGAGTTAGTTTTTTTCATGTGCAGAGATGTATGCTCGACCCTCTTATTGTTCGGCACATGTTGGGATGTGTCGAAGAGACAGAGTAGGGATCCACAGAACGAGTGTAAGACCGCGGTCAAGATCTTAAACTCGTGGCATGAACTGCCAATCATGAGCTGGGTGTTCTTCCATGTTGGGTACTTCGACAACAGAGCTCAATCGAGGTTTCCCTATCAGGCTAAGATCTTGTTTGCGAATGAACAAATCTCGCCTTTAGTTGATGTTTGGAGGCCATGTCCGAACCTAGACACGTCTACATGGTCGAGCTCATCCCCTCGTCGGTTAGAGGAGATTGGTCGACTGTTATGTCCTTAGCGGGTAAAGGACTTAGCTATATTATTGTTTTAGCTTCGCAACATTCTAAGGTCGAGGTAATGGATCTTTGTTTAATTGTTCGAGGTAATACGCTCCGGTTCCCGTAGCCCCTTGGATGCGGTAAGGCCCCTCCCAATATGCGGTAAGCTTCCCTTCATGGGAATCTTTCTGGTTTCTTCGCAAGACTAGGCTGCTAACCTGAAATTCTCGCTTTATGACTTTGTTGTCACGACGTAGGGATACCTATTATTTTAGCATGGCCTCGTGAAGAGCTGCTCCTAATTGAATTTCTTTGACAAAGTCAAGCTCATTTCTGAGGGGCTCGTCGTTCATCTCCTTGTCGAGGGGATTTTTGATTCGCATGGACGGCTCTATGATTTCCACTGGGATGACAACCTCGGTGTTGTAGGTTAGTCAAAATGGTGTCTCTCCTGTCATCAAATGAGGCGTTGTTCGATAGTACCATAAGACGCTGTGTATTTCTTTAACCCAACCCCTCTTGGCTTCGCCCAACCTGCGTTTGAGTCCTCTCAGAATCACCCTATTTGCGGCTTCGGCTTGCCCGTTGATTTGGGGTGTTCGACCGAGGTGAAATGTTGTTTGGTGCCGAGTTCGGAGACAAAGCTTTGGAAACTCTGATCGGTGAACTGGGTGCCGTTGTCCGTGACGAGCGCTCGTGGTATCCCAAACCGAGCAAGTATGTTTCGTTTGTAGAAACGGAGGATGTTGCGTGAAGTGACTTTTTCTAAGGCTTCTGCCTCTATCCATTTGGTGAAATAGTCTACGTCCATGATGAGAAACTTGTTCTGATATATCCCTTGCATGAAAGGTCAGAGGATGTCCATTTCCCACCAGGCAAATGACCACGGGGAGGATAATGTATTTAGCTCGTGCGGGGGTGCGAGGTGCATGTCAGCGTGCCTCTGGAATTTGTCGCATTTCATGATATGCTCTTTGGCATCCTGTTGCATGGTCTTCCAGTAATACCCTGCTCGTAACGCCTTTCATGCTAAGGATCTTCTGCCCATGTGCTGGGCGTTGATTCCTTCGTGGATTTCTCGCAGTATCTCGAGGATTGCGGATTCCTCGACACATTTCAGGAGTGGGATGGAGAATCTCTGGCGTTACATTTTGTGTTCGAGTACCACGTATGAGAATGCTCGTCGTTTGGTTGCGGCCGCCTCTCTCTGATCCAGAGGAAGCTCCCCTTTTGTCAGAAAGTTGAATACCGGGGTCATCCAGCAAGAGCTGTCTCCGATGGTATTCACTTTGGGCTGCACCGTGGACCTTTCGATACTCGGGTGAGATAGGGATTCTTGTATGACTAATTTTCATTCCCATAACTCGTCATCGTGAATTCTTTTTCTTCCTCAATCGTTCTTGATTGACACTTCTCTTGAATCGATTAACCGAGCTCTGATACCAGATGTTGGAAATCCACCAAAAATCTATGATGAATTTCTACCAATCTTGATGAACAAGATTGATATCACCACACAATGACAATAAATTATGAGAAAAGAAAAGAAAAGAAAGAAGACAATTATTTTCTGCATAGTTTCTCTATGTCCACAATCTGTGAAAAACTTTATTAATCACTTGCAACTGCAAATTCTGTGATTACAATGAATTGACTTAATTTTAAAATTAGGGGTTACTCCCTCTATTTATAGATTTAGGTTAGCTTGCTCCTAAACCAAAATCCAAAACTATAAAAGCCCAAAATACATATTTTGGTACTAAATCAAATCAATCTATTTTAGATCTAAATCAAATCTATCTAAATCTAAAACAAATCAAATCTGTGTGTAACATTTTGACACACCTATTTCGACACTCTCTTATCTTTGTCGAACAAACTGCTTCAACACAAAAAATTACTTTCAACAATTATAATTTTCTTTAAAGTAATACATTTGAATGGTTATAATACTTTATTGATATATAAGTATTTTATATTATCAGTGTATAATAATTAAATTGGATAAACATTTATAGTAGAATCCTTTGAAATTTTGATGGTTTTACAATCTAATTTTGATTATATTTCTCATTTATATATGGTTGTTTTAACCTTTTCATTTATAATGAAAAATATTTGTATACATGGTTAGAAAAATCTCAAGTCCAACTTTTGGTGCATATGTAGTGAAATTATGTGACTTTGAAATGGAACAAACAATATCGTGTGCATGTGAAAATATAGAAAGTTAAACATTAATTATAACAAGGAAAGAGAGAAAAACTAAATTAATATTATTGAAATATAGGATGAATTCTAACAACCATCAAGAGACACTAACCAATAATAATTATAATTTAAAAAATGTAACTTTACACACTATAAAATAATTATACAAATGTATACTTCAAAATGCAAATAAGAGAACATATGGCACGTATTCTTAAATTTGTTAATGTCATAGTTATTTTTCTTTTCATATTTGTAGTTGTAACGGATGGTATCGTTGTAACCGGTGGTAAGTTCAATTTTTCTAATTTATTTTAAAAACCTATTTTTGTTTTTATATATAATGTTTCATTTCTTACTATTAATATTTTTTTTTTAATTTTAAATTTGACATCAAAGGAGTTATCAAATGTCAGTCTAATGAAGAATGTCATAAAAAAATGACTACATGCATTCGTCCTAAATCGTCAAAGTGTGTAGCTGGGACATGTAAATGTTGGTAATTGTGAGAATACATTTAAAAAATAACTCCATGTATTTGCAACTATAATGTTGGTACTTTTATAATTTTCTCAAACTTCACCTATTTTTTTTAATCTTCAAATAAATTTGATCCACTCAAATACTTATTATTGTATTATGTCAGTATTGTTGCGTTAGTTCACTTTTGAAAATAAAATATCCACTTTATTATAATAAATTGAATCTTTATGAAATAAATATCTTTATTTTTTTTTTAAGAGTAAGTAATGATAAAACAAAAATCCTCTTAAAATTTTTATTCTCTTAAATTTTACTATCACGAATGATGTTAAAAAAAGAAAAACTCTATTATCACGAAGAAACACATAAGACCCATCTATATCGATGAAAAATGTTTCTTAGGTTTCTGCATTATTATGTAAATATGTTTTTACTTCGGTTGAAATATAATTTTTTGGTTTTGGATTTGATTTTCAACAAAAGCATTTTTCAAATAGTATGTTAGCCTTTTTTTTCACGGTTGGAAGTTCTAACATAAGTTGAATGTAGCATCCTACTTTTTTTTTTCTCGGTTGAGACTTTTAATCGAGAGAATAGCTGTTAGAGGATCACTTTTTCTTCCGGTTGGACATTTTAATAGAGGAAAAATCGAATGTATCTTTTATCAGTATTATGTTCTATCAATTTTTGGTTGAACACAATTTATTTTGAAGTATAAGCATTTTTTATTAAAATAGGTATTTCATAAAAACATAACCATTTGTTCAACAAAGAAGAAATTTCATAATATAGAGAAGATATTGCACCTCAAAAGAAAATAATGAATGATAAATTTTTTTGAAAAGGAAACAGCTCAATGTGTTGTTTCCTTTTTATTTTCTTACCGTTCACCATTTTCTTTTTAGGTTACAATATATTCTCTAGATAATACAATTTCTTCTTTGCTACCTCACAAAAAGGGTAGGAAATAAAGTGATTCACAAATGAACACGTATACAAAAGAATGAATGACATAAAAATTGCAAAAAAAAATCTAAGTATCGTGAATATGCTAAGGTATAGAAAGTGATAAACACATACCTCGAACGTGTACAAAACTTTAACAAAATCATTACCAGGCATTCACAACTTGACACACTCAAACATGGAAAATCACCAAAACCAACTTCAAGCTATCGAACCAAAATTGAGTCAAAACAACAACAAAAGAATTAATTATACTAATAGTATTCACTACTAGGCCTAGGTGGAAGTGGGAAAAAGAGCGGCCAAGTGAACACTAAAAAAACCTTCACTGGCGCAGCACAGGAGAGCGCGCTAAGCAGCCTAAACCGTGCTTAACGCGCTACACCAGTTGCAGAAAAACCAAAACAGCAACAGTAGTGCATCCTCCACATTCACCTATACAATCTCAGCTACACATGTACAATATTTACAACATACAAACACACTTTCACAAGCTAAACACGGCAAGCATCCGGAAAAACACAAATTGACATAAAAAACTAACGGGTGAAAGTGAATTAACAAGTTGAAAAGTGAAAATTTGAGAATTTAAAACAGGTCCAATTTCAACGTGTTAAAACACAAGTCAACACAAACATAAACAAATACAAACAAAACATGCTTGTTTTACGTCGTAAGCTCGACGCCTTTATTGTGAGAGCTAGTAACCTCATCTCATTATGCCATGGTATTGTCACACCGCACAAACCTATAGAAAGTGTCCTAACATCCATACAACAAATGTTACGAAAAACGAGACAATTCATAATAATACGTGAAAACAAATAAAAACACATATATGCACAAGTATAGAAAGTAAACACAAAACATGTACAAGTAAAAATAGACAAGTTTATGTACACATTCTATACAAAGAAACTATCGCAATGCAAATAAACACCAATCCCCAACAATGGCATCATTTTGTTGCTGCGGTATAGCGGCAAGCAAAAAGTAATTATTAATTTACCGGGTGATATTTAGGTTATATCGTATCGTGTCCATAGAGAATGATGAATTGAAACATCATTCCACAAATCATTTGTTAATGATTTTGAGGATAAATGGGTTGAAAGAAAATGTATTAACATTAAATAAACGTAAACAAAAACTATAAAGGATAGACAACTTATCCGGTATAAATGTACACTACTCGTCACAAACTTAAATCTATCAATCAGTTGCATACAACCTACTGTACTCGTTAAAATCTTCATGGACACCATGAGATGTACCCACAATGAAGGTTATGTCTAACGGCAAGTCGGAAGACCAACCATATTACTCTATCAGCAATGTCTTGGCGCTACTACAACACAGAGGCATTAAGCTTTAGAACCAAAGAAGAATATTAGCTCTAAATCTATCTCTAGAATCTAGAAACTAATAGATATCCATCCCTAATCAAGATTTGTGAGGTATATGTCTATAACAACCTAAATTCAAACATAAAGCAAAAAGATCAAAGAAGACATCAAGATTGATTTGTAAAGCAAGCTTTATACAACACAATGATCAATAAATATACATATGTTAAAAGTAAATATAAAAACATATACAATAAATAGAGAAATACATAGAGAAGAAATGGAGAAAAACCAAACATCTCACGGATTGTCAATGTCAATTGATGAGAAATCTGACTCCGGATCATCAAGATGCAAGCTCCAATGTTGTTTTCTAAGCTAACCTATCAAAAAAATGAAGGTTTAATGAGTTGGGAACAAATAACCCCATACATAACCTAAAAAATGTGTTTTTTTGCCCCTTTTAACGTAATTATGTCCAGGGGACCGCGCTAAGCGACAAATCCCGCTAAGCGCGCTATATTGTCATGAAAAAAAATCAGCATTTTGTTTTCGCCATAACTTGAGAACTGTAACTCTGATTTGCGTCCGGTTCAAAGTGTTGGAAAGCTTATTCAATGCTATTTATAACAATGACAAAATATAAACCAATTTGATGATTTATTATTCTTTTATTTTGAGCCTTATTCATTGACGAGTTGCTCAAAACCGCGTGTTTGAAGCCATGTCTTCGACACTTTATTGCTCATGCTCCAAATACGCATCAATACATATAAAACTAATAGAAAACATAAAATGGTAAAATATGTACACAAAAACACAATTAAACATAATCTAAACGAATTTACACAAAAGTCAGGATTCTTCAATAATATTAACAAACAAAAAGTTGATAAGTGTAACATAAAGTATATACAAAAATAGCTACAATTTACACTTATCAGTGTTGTGTATCCCAATAACCTCGTACCTGGTATATTACTAAGGCAGAATCCCCATAAACTTCAAGAATCTTGATCTTCAAATCAATGGCTGCTTCAAGGCCCATTACACAAGCTTCGTATTCTGGAATATTATTCGTACAATCAAAGTGTAGCCTGGCCATGAAAAGTATGTGAGTATTGCATGGAGAAGTCAAAATATCCCCAATACCATGGCCCATGGCATTTGATGCACCATCGAACGTGAGAGTCCATCGCTCCCCTGGTTCGGGTCCTTCTTTATCATCAAGTTTTATAACATCCTCGTCGAGAAAATTGAACTTCGTTGACTGATACACCTCCAATGGCTGGTGGGAAAGATGATCTGCAAGAATGCTACCTTTGGATAACCTTTTGTGTGACGTACTAGATGTAATACTCAGATAAAATAATTTGCCACTGAGCCAATCAACCTGCAAGTGCTAGTTTCTCGAAGATGAACTTTATCGGGTCCATCTTAGATATCAGAAGTGTAGAGGGTGTCAACATGTACTGCCTCAAACGTCGAGCTGCCCACGTAAGAGCACAAAAAGTCTTCTAAAGTAATGAATACCTTGATTCACAATCATTAAACTTTTTGCTCGGGTAATAAATGACGTGTTCTTTTCATCCAATATCATCATGTTGTCTGAGCACACAACTCATAAATCCTTCAAGAACAGTCAAATAGATAATGAGTGGTCTCCCTGGAACTGGAAGTATGAGTATTGGTGGCTCCATAAGGTAATTTTTAATCTTCTCGAAGGCTTCTTGACAACTATCATCCCAACGGATGTCTTGATTCTTACTCAACAATTTAAAGATGGGTTCACAGGTAGCTGTAAGATGAGAAATGAATCTGGCTATGTAATTCAACCTCCCAAGGAACACACATACTTCTTTTTCATTTTTCGGTGCCGCATATCATGTATTGCTCTTACCTTGTCGGGATCTACTTCAATTCCTCGCTGACTTACGATGAAACCAAGTAACTTTCTCGATCGAACCCCAAAGGTGCACTTGTTGGGATTAAGCCTTAACCTAAACTTTCATATACGATCAAACAAATTCTATAAATGGACCATATGTTCTTCCTATGTCTGTGATTTTGAAATCATATCGTCCGCATACACCTTAATCTCTTTATGAATCATATCATGCAAGAGAGTCACCATAGCATGCTTATATGTTGCACCAACATTTTTGAGACCAAAAGGCATGACCTTATAGAAAAAGGTACCCCAAGGAGTTGTGAAAGCGGTTTTGTCCATGTCTTCAGGAGCCACTTTTATCTGATTGTAACCCGAGTATCCATCCATGAAAGAGAACACTGAAGACTGGGCAGTATTGTCAACCAACACATAAATATGAGGCAATGGGAAATCATCCTTCGGGCTTGCTCTATTCAAATCTCGGTATTCAACATACATACGTACCTTACCATCTTTCTTAGGTATAAGCACAATGTTAGCAATCCATGGCGGATAATTTATCACAGGTGAGAAACCTGCATCAAGTTGTTTCTAAACTTCTTACTTGATCTTCAAAGCCATGTCGAGTCTGGTTCTTCACGACTTCTGCTTTACAGGAGGATATTCTGGCTTGAGCGGAAATCTGTGCATCACTATATTAGTGTCTAAACCGGGCATGTCTTCATACGACAAGGCGAAGATGTCAGCATACTGTTGAAGCAACTCAATCAAGCCCTTATTTTATTCACTTTGCAAGGTAGCACCTATCTTGACTTCTCTCTTTACCTCTTCACTACCGAGATTGATAACTTCTATATCTTCTTGATATGGCTGGATGGCCTTCTCTTACTGTCTCAAGATTCTTGCCAGTTCTTCAGGGACTTCACAATCTTCCCAACTATCCTCGTTAGCATGGTCAACTGAATTCTCAAGGATATTAGGAACCATAGCACTATCATTTTTGATAGAATTTGAGGCGGATCTGCATGATTGATGATTTTATGTTTTATTTTAGAAAGTGCGTCAAAATATTTAGAATATGAAAAGAAAAGCATTTCCATTTTATTTTGAAAAGTTAAAAGTAAAAGAAAAGACAGGGAACAAAATTGTATGCAAAAGTGCTACTTTTATTCAATTTTAAACGGAGATTGAAACATAGGGGCCCCTTCTATAAGTTATCTTTATGCCTTGGATAGGGCATATGACTTAATGGAAACAGAAAACTACACATCAAGGAAAATAACTTCAGGGATGTCCACGACAGTCTAATTGCTGAGCTCCTAGTCCGATGCAACCTGATAGATAAATATGGAAACATCTTCTTGATCACCTTCATCATCAGTTGCGAGAACTTATCCTTCTTGGCTGGTACTGGAACTGATGAACACTTCAGAAATTGGGAGAACATGCTTTCCTTTGAGAGGAACCAAACTAGCTTGCACAGAGGAGGGTGGGTGATACCCAAGACCACAACGATCTTTATTCTCAGGTACCTCAATCAATTTACCCCAACCATCATGGGGAGATCTAGCTTCCATGAGGGCTTTGGCATCATTCAAAGAGGCCATGGGTGCTTCAAACTTCTTACCCTCCATGATGGGAAAACTGTCAACAGAAAGAATCTCCAGAGCTTGAAAGGGCAACTAGTGCACCTCACCATCCACTTCCATATAATGATAGGTTGTCAGATTGTTAATCACTACATCTTCTTCTCCACAAACGATAATAACTTCGTCATTTACAATGAATTCCAGGCGTTGGTGAAGAGTAGATGTCACAACTCCTACTACATGGATCCACGGGCGACCCAAAAGGCAAGTATAGGATGGACGGATGTCCATAACATATAATGAAAGATAGATGGTGTAGGGACCAATCTTGACAGACAAGTCCATTTCTCCCTCCACAAACCTCCTTGAGCCATCAAACGCTCGAACACTTAGGGTGTAAGGCCTCATCATTACCCCATCCATATTCAACTAAAATAGAGTGGCCTTGGGCATCACATTGAGAGAAGAACTTGTATCTACCAAAACTCAAGATAAAACTGTATCCAAACACCTCATTGAAATGTGCAATACTTTGTTATGTGCTCTGCCTTCAACTGGGAGCTCATCACCATAGAAACCCAAACAATTTCCTACAACAATATTGGTTATGATCCCTTAAAACTGGGCCATAAAAATGTCTTATTTAACATGTGCATAACACAAAATATTCGGTAAGGAATTGTGGTTAGTCTCTGAACACAAGAAAAGAGACAAGATGGAGATCTTGGACGACGTCTGATTTAGTTGATCCACCACTTTGTAATCACTTTGCTTAAGAATCCTCAAAAGCTGCTCCACTTCTTGACCTAAAGAAGGTTCAGGCTGGTCACCAATTACTTGCTTTCCCCTAGCCTTGGCTAGAGCATCACTGTTGGTTTCTTTGGGAGGCAGTGGAGGTGGAGAAAAGATCTTTCCACTACGAGTCATGTTACTGGTTCCTGCGATGTTGGTAAAATTCTTGTCACCAACTATGGAGCACTTATATCTCTTTCCAAGAATATAGACCACATTATACTTCCACGGAACTACTTTTGAGTTTTCAGAAAGAGGAGGTTAGACCCTTGCACCCAGTTCATTCCACCTTTGGGCGTATTCTTTAAAAGACTCTTCGGATTTTTGTGTCATCCCTTGAAGCTGGGTATGGCTAGGAGCCATGGAGATATTATAATGGTAATGTTTCAAAAAGGAGTCAGCAAACTCTCCCCAAGTATTGACATAAGTTATTTCTAGTGATCGGGACTTTATGAGTCTATTGGGATACTAACTGCAAGTATACAGTTTAGTCGTTCTAGTTTTAAATGATTATCGAACCCATAGAGACTGAGGATCAATCGAATACGATCTAATGCTACAATTTGTTTAACTAAGTGATGAATATTTGATTTTAGGGGGGAAATAATTTAATTAAAAATAATAGTAATAGTTATACCAGTATGTGATAGTCGGACTTCAGGAATTCGGTGAATCGCTTGGCCTACAAAGTATTTCGGTAAAAACTAGTTGTTTAAAAACCTGAGACATACACTCTCGTGTTCATGAAATAAGTCATGCTACTAAACCTAGTGGATGCACTTTAAATTTAATAACACTTTTTGAAAACAATTTGAGTTTAATTAATTTATTAAAACACTCTCGCTTATTTAAAAACTAATGTTTCGTTACCACTATCTGGGTTGAACCCCAGCTCTCGCATGCAGGTTCTTGCCTTAATTAATTTCCCACTCTCGTGGAAAAATCGTGTTAATTATCCTCTCACTCTCGTGACAAGGGTAGTTAAATTAAACATGGAAATTGGAAACCAGAAATTGTTTTATAAATGTTTTTGGCCAAGGTATCACTGAATTCTTTCAGTACTTAAGAGTCACATACCGGTACAAATAATTTAGCCGGACATAATATATTTAATAACTATGCAATTCAAAATATAATCCATAAAAATAATTGGCATAATACAAGAATGAATAAATATTAATTGCATAAAAAAAACCTGGAAATAACGTTGCTATGGTAATCTTGGATGTTACAATATTCCTTGCAGCTCGATCGAAATCAGTAAATTGTGTTAATTCTTAAATGAAGAATTAACACCCTAAAACTAATGTTGGAAATAGAAATTACAGTAATGTAGAAAAAACTCTAAAACAAGGAAATAGAAATAATTGCAGAAAGTAGAAATTTTGTTCTGGGAGAATTTCTTCGACCCTCATCCCTTTGCACTACCACATATATATAGGAGAAAATATTGCAGTTGAGAAAATCTTAGAAAAGGCTTGAGTGGAGTAAAAACATGATGCATGGTTACTGAGTGGAGGAAATATAGGATAACACTTATGCACTCACGTTGCCCACGTCTCCACTAATTCATAACGTTCATCTTTACGCGCGTGACGGTCGTCACAGGTGGGTGACGGTCGTAATGCGCTTGAATAGCGCATTACACTCGTCAATGATGTGTGACGAGCGTTCTTTCTAGTTGGGGATGCGTTACGGTCGTCACAGGGTGTGACGGCCTTCACCGTTACAAAATCTGTATTTTTGCAGATTTGGTTCTTTTCTCTTCTGTTTCTTGTCTAACTTTCTTCATGTGGTCCTTTTTCATTGCCTTGAGTTGACAAATGTTATACCTGTGAAAAGACACAAAAACTCGGGATAATCAAGAGTTAGACGACTCAATGTATTATAAAATCGGTAAAAAGCATAGTAATTATATGATACGATTTCTCGTTATCAAATTCCCCCATACTTAAACTTTGCTTGTCCTCAAGCAAATAGTCATTCGAAAGGTCGGACAAGTTTTGTCCAGTGCATATGCATGACATACCTTGGATTTTTAAAGCAATTTCGGGAAATCCTCGTCGGTTCGACCAATACTTGAGTGAAACACTAAAGATACGCTAATGACACAAGCAGTAAGATTAGTCGTAGGCTTCCATTTCAAACGAGCTATCCAACAGTTCCGTTATAATTCTGCCCAGAGTTCCTCGTATCTATTTCACCCGGTTTCGTTCTGGCGCAATCACATTAAGCCCTTTGTCTTAGCACGCACGTAGTGGAGTAATCGGTTAGTGACTTTGATCCTTTTAGTACGGGGTCTGGTACACGAATGTGGCAACCCTACATATGTTATCCAAATTGGAGGTTGTGGGGGATCGGGCCGTAGCACGCCCTACCGAGTTCCGAACCAGATACCTCTGAACCAACCAACACTGGATTCCTTCATTATTTTCTCAACTCTTATATGTGACCGTATATTTTGGTGCACAAAATTTCTTTTCTTTTAGCAGCGAGATAGGAAGGATATTTTAATGATCAGGCATCAAACACTTTTATTCATCGATTCTCCACGTGGTTTGTGTCAAGACGGAGCTGACTGCTAGTATAAACTTCTAGGGGTTACTGTAGAACTAAAAACTCTAGATATCGGTATAATGGTTATTGAAACGGATCGCGTAAGTAGGAAGTCTACGGTGTCATAACCGTATCGATCTTCTTATGTTGTTTTCGGCTTCCTCAACTGGGATTTTGTTAAAATAGGTATGTCGGGCTAATGCGAAGATAAAAAATTTTTGGTATGGCGAAATAAAGTGAAGAATTTAAATCGAGACATATCATAAAAATTTACTAGTTTATAAAAGATGGAAAGGTACCTCTCCCACACTAAATCCGACATTGTCCTCAATGTTGCGGTGTACAGGCGGGGAAGTACAATTACAAAAACAAACGGAAAGGAAATGAAACCGAAAAATAATAAACTACATAGAAAATAAAGAAAAACTACTAGTGACCACGTCCTCTACTCCTGGTGCGAGAGCGTCTGGTAGGAGTGACTTCTGTGTCAGTATCCTGGAAACCAAGGGTGTTGACGTCCAGCCTTAAGGCGTTGAGCTCTGACAGGGCCTCATCCAACCTCTCGTTCATGTTCCGCTGTCCAGTCAAGATCTGAGCATTTTGAGCAAATAGATACTCATATTGCTCATGTTGCCTTCTTTCAAGCGCTGCGCTCATTTGATTTTGCATATGAATGGCGCGGCGGACCTCTTCAAGAGTAATAGGAGGTGGTGTAGATGAGGGTCCTGGAATGTCGTGGACGGGAGGAGAACTATCCAACTCTTCTTGCATTTTGTCTGCGGGGGCTACAGGCTGGTGTTCGTGAGTAGGAGCATGCCCTGCGGGAGCTACAGGATCGAACAACCAGTTAGCTCGGTTTCGCGGATCGATTCGGTCCCTGCAAGGCAAAATGATGTTCTGATAAACAGTGTTCCTGATCACAGGGTGAAATCTGCCATCCTCCCGCTCATAAATGAGATGTGCGGCCTTGCAGTGATCCAAAGTTAGCAAAGCCGGTGCCATGGAAGGCATAGTCGCGAGAGCAGCACCATAGTTTAGAGCTATGGAAAGTGAAGTGACCAGCCCTCCAAAATAAAAGGGTTTTCCGCCTCTAGCACAGATAGAGTGGATATGAGCTAGTAAGAACGGGGCGGAGTTGATCTTTTGCCCGGTGAACACGCAATGCATAAAGAAGAGCTCCTTGGAGTTGAGCTTGTGGTTGCTGTCACGGGCGAAGATTGTGTTGCTGAGGATGCGGTGGAAATAACGGATGGTCGGATTATGAATGTGGGTGGCATTTAGGTGGTCGTAGGATCCGGCACGGATACTCGTCATACTGTGCCATAAGTTGAAGGCTTCCTCACCAAAATTATCTGGCACCCGGAGATGGACACCTTCGTCCGAACAGAAGCCTAAAAGTTGCGCGATGTCGGATTGGGGCAACTCGTGCTCAATGCCAAACATGCGAAATTTGGCCAGGCCTGACAGTTGGTTCGTGGCACCTGGCGGAGTGATGTAAACAAAGGAACTCAAAAACTCAAGAGTTAGAGTTTCATAAATCGGTCTTGGTTCGCAGTACAGGTTCCGCAAATCTACACTCTACAACAATTGGCGGACACTGTCAAGTAGTCCCAAACTCCTCAAACAGTCAAGATCAACATACCGTGTAGGTTGGAGACCTCAGCGTTGAAACTTCTGAAATTTGACCCATTGGGTTTCTCCTTGTTCGCCGGATCTGAAAGTGAGAGCGGGAGCTTGTTGATTATTGGCCATGGTGTTTGTAAAACGGATTGAAAGAGGTTTGGAATGAGAATGGGGTAGTGGGTGGATGGTATTTTTAGTGTTAGAAATTTGGAAGTTTGAAAAAATGGAGTGGAGTGGGTATGTTTCGTGATTTTGCAGCAATGGAGGAATTGTGGTTATGAAGACAATGGTTGGAACGGTTCTGTAATAGCCGTTCTGATATATTGTGCGTGTGACGGGCGTCACACGGTAAAAATGCGTGTTACGCTCGTCACGAGGGTGTTACGCTCGTAACACGTTCAATGTAATTAATGAGAAGACCGTTACAAGACCGTTACATATGTTTATATAATTTTTTATTATTTTCTTAATATTCTAAGTTTGAAATATTCTAATAATTATAGTTTTGAAATATTATTTACTAACACATAATGAAATAATATTTGCGTGAAATATAAACAGTAAATTAAAAGAAATAAAAATATACTGAAAATGAAAATGAATGAAAATAAAATAATAGAAACTTGGTACTTGATAAATAATTGAATTAATCCATAAAAATTGTTTCAAAATAACATAAATAATAAAAATGATAAAATGCTAGAACAACTAGAATCCTCCCCCACACTAAGACTAAACAGTGACCCCATTGTATGTACAAATGCGAGAGAAGAACAAATTAAGATAACAACGGCAACTCTAGCCACGGGGAGTAGGGAACATATGCTGGTGCATGAAATCCAGCTGGTCGATCACCAAATCCATGAAAGCGATGAAGTCCACTCAGAGAGATGTAAGCTCGCCCCGCATTTCAGTAATTTCTTCATGCAAAGAGTGCAGGGTAACAGTAGGTGGAGGCGATGGTGGGATCTCTGGAGCCTGGGTGGTGGTCTCAGTAGAGACTGCTTGCTGCTCCCATGGATCGGGAAACTGGTGGTATCCCGGTGGTGTGGCAGGGTCTTCAGCATCGTGAGAGGTGTTGGGTACTTCGTAAATGTCAACAGTGGAAGGAGACGAAGGCGGTGTAGTAGGATGGTGGAGGTCAAAAAGCCAGTTTGCTATATTGTGCACACTAGTGATAGGGTTCGGGAGCATAAACTGGTGTACAGTCTCATGATTAATTAACAGCTCAAATTGATCTGGCCTAAGATTCCCTATAAAGCTAGTGTTGAAGCAGAATTCAATGTTCAATAGGATTGGTGCATTCGGAGTCTGGATAATATGCTCCATGTTGGCTAGCATATAAGCGACACCATTTACCGGACGACTCTGAGAAGCACAGTACATAATGAAGAGCTTATCACGGGACACGGATGTAACATTCTGCTGTTTACCAAAAAGGGTATGGGTGATGATCTTATGAAAGTACCTGATAGTCGGGTTGTGGATGCACTCAGAATAAAGGTCAGACGGCTTTGGATGGTTATTGCCAGCAATGCTACCCCAGAAAAAATCAAGGTCAGAATCAAGCAATAAGTCCTCCTGGGTCATATTAATAACATCAGGGCCAAAAGGGAAGCCTAACAGGTTGGAAAACTCCCTAAGGTTAAAGCGGTAGTCCATGTCAAACAGTTTGAAAGTTATCAACCCACGATTGAACCCTAACCCATGATTCAGAATGTAGCTCAGTGTGCTCAGGAACTCAAGGGTCAGCTTCCTGTAGGTACAATACCGTCTCTGAATAGGAGCAGTGTCCTAGCCTATCTGGTGTAGCAGATACATGACACTCTCACGAATTCCAAGAGCAGTCATAGCATGGTCATCAGCGTAGATTGTAGGGCACATTTCCCGCTCAGCCAGATCCTCAAAGCGTCTTCTTTGGTGTCTGCTTCTCAAGGTGATATTCATGTAGTTTACACGTGCCATGGAGCTAAATATGAAAGCAAAAGAATTACCCCCTGAAAATATTTAATAAATGTTTGAAAAACTAAGTTAGTATTTTCAGGTTAAAAATGCCGAAGTTAAATCAAGAAGAAAAATAAAGTTTAAAGGAAAAATAAAAATAGAAGAAAAAGAAAATAAAAAAGGAGTAAGAGATGCAACATGAAAGTTTTAAAGATTAAGAAAAAGGAAAGGAAATTAAAAACATATTAAAACAATAAAAATAATTAAAAGAAAACATGGGTTGCCTCCCACGAAGCGTCTTTGTTTTGTGTCGATGGCTCGACAAATAATACCTATTCAGTTAGGTATCGGGGTAGGTGGCTCACTTAACTGAAGATAATCCGAATAGTTGATATTTCCGACGTTAAAGTAGTGCTTTAAGCGCTGACCATTGACTATGAATGGTTTGATAGAATTTCCTTTAATTTCTATCGCACCACTTGGGAAAACTTTATTAATTTCGAATGGTCCTGACCATCTGGAACGTAATTTTCCTGGGAAAAGTTTCAGTCTAGAGTTGAATAGGAGTACGATGTCTCCTTCCTTAAATTCTTTCCGCGAGATACGCTTATCGTGCCATTTTTTTGTTCTTTCCTTATAAATTCTAGCATTTTCATAAGCGTCTAAACGCAACTCTTCTAATTCATGGATATCTAATATTCATTTCTCGCCAGCAATCTTGTAATTTAAGTTAAGGGTTTTAATTTCCCAATAAGCTTTATGTTCTAATTCTACTGGCAAATGACAAGATTTTCCATAAACTAATTTAAACGGCGTTGTTCCGATAGGGGTTTTAAAAGCGGTCAGATATGCCCAAAGAGCATCATTTAGCTTGGAGGACCAATCTTTCCTGGATGTGGCTACGGTTTTCTCAAGGATTTGTTTTATCTCCCTATTTGACACTTCCACTTGTCCACTCGTTTGAGGATGGTATGGTGTGGCTATGCGATGTTTAACGCCATATTTTGAAAGTAATTTTTCTAAAATTCTAGAGATAAAATGGGAACCGCCATCACTGATTACTAGTCTTGGTACACCGAATCGTGGGAAGATAACATGCTTGAATAGTTTAAGTACCACTCGTGTATCGTTTGTGGGTGCATCGATGGCTTCAATCCATTTTGATACGTAGTCAACAGCTACCAATATATACTTATTTCCAAAAGATGCGGGGAATGGTCCCATGAAATCGACCCCCCACACATCGAAAATTTCTACTTCGAGGATTCCTTTTTGCGGCATTTCGTTGCATCTAGATATATTTCTTGTGCGTTGACATCTATCGCAGTTCATAATTGCTACATGGACGTCTTTCCATAAGGTAGGCCAAAAGAAGCCAGCTTGAAGTATTTTTGCACAAGTTTTCGATGTACTAGCGTGTCCACCATAAGGGGCGGAATGGCAATGGGAAATGACATCGTCTATTTCATTGTTAGGAACACAGCGACGGTAGATACTATCGGCGCCTCTTTTAAAGAGTAAAGGTTCATCCCAAAAGTAGTGTTTAAGATCATGGAAGAATTTCTTCCGCTGTTGGTACGTTAAATCAGGTGGTAAAACACCGGCAGCTAAATAGTTAACGAAATCAGCGTACCATGGTAATATGGTGTTGGTACAAATGGCTTTCACTACCGCAGTTGTTAAAGGTTCATTGTGTTGATCTAAATCGTCGGTAGGAGCTATCTCTAGTTTAGCAATAAGGCGTTCATAAGGGAAATCTTCATTTATGGGAACACTCTCGGTTTGGATTCCATCTAATCTTGATAAATGGTCTGCTACCACGTTTCCAGTCCCTCTTTTGTATTTTATTTCCAAGTCAAACTCTTGTAGGAGTAAGATCCATCGGAGTAGTCGTGGTTTGGCGTCTTTCTTACTTAGCAAGTATCGGATCGCAGCATGATCCGTGTAAATAATGATTTTGGCGCCCACTAAGTAGGAACGAAATTTATCCAATGCGAATACAACAGCTAAGAGTTCCTTCTCCGTAGTGGCGTAATTCATTTGTGCGAGATCGAGTGTTCTGCTTGCGTAGTAGATAGCGTGAAGCTTTTTATCTTTGCGTTGTCCTAGGACTGCGCCTATAGCATAATCGCTCGCATCACACATTATTTCAAATGGTAGGTTCCAATCAGGAGGTTGCATAATAGGCGTTGAAATTAAGGCTTCTTTAAGCGTCACAAATGCGTTTAAGCATTTGTCGTCGAAAATAAACTCAGCTTCTTTCATTAATAATTCAGTTAGCGGCTTAGTGATTTTAGAGAAATATTTTATAAAACGTCGGTAAAAACCAGCATGTCCTAGAAAACTTTTTATTTCTCTAACTATTTTGGGTGGTTGAAGGTTTTTGATAATTTTGATTTTTGCTTTGTCGACTTCAATCCCTCTGTTCGATACAATATGTCCCAACACAATTCCTTGTCTCACCATGAAGTGACATTTTTCCCAATTGAGCACTAGGTTGACATTGACACAGCGTTTCAGTACTAATTCAAGGTTTGATAAACATCCGTCAAAACTTTCTCCATAGACAGAGAAATCGTCCATGAATACTTCCATAATTCTGTCTAAAAAGTCTGCGAAAATCGCCATCATGCATCGTTGGAAAGTTGCAGGTGCGTTACATAGCCCAAATGGCATTCTTCGGTATGCAAAGGTACCATAGGGACATGTGAACGTGGTTTTCTCTGGATCATCAGGATGAATGCGAATTTGGAAGAATCCTGAGTATCCATCAAGATAGCAGAAATGGGAATATTTGGCTAAGCGCTCGAGCATTTGATCAATGAATGGTAATAGGAAATGGTCCTTGCGCGTAGCTTTGTTTAGTTTTCTATAATCGATACACATTCTCCATCCTGTTTGGGTACGTTGTGCTACCGATTCGCCTTTTGTGTTTGTTATAACTGTAACACCTCCTTTCTTAGGTACTATGTAAACTGGACTGACCCAGTTACTATCTGATATTGGGTATATGATGCCTGCCTCTAGTAGTTTCTTCACTTCTTTCTTAACGACTTCACTTAGGATAGGATTTATTCGTCTTTGATGTTCTCTAGAAGTCTTGCAGTCCTCCTCCAACATAATGCGGTGCATACAGAGAGAAGGGCTTATTCCTTTTAGATCTGATATATTATAGCCTAACGCGGTTGGATACTTCCTTAACACACTAAGAAGTTTTTCGGTTTCGATCTTCCCTAAATTGGCATTGACTATAATTGGTCATTCGAGTTCTTTATCTAAAAATTCATACCTAAGATCTTCAGGTAATGTTTTAAGTTCTATACCAGTTTTCTTATCAGTTGGGGTAGGATCGGGTGTTAAGGCGAAACATTCGCTTAGGTTGGCATCTAGATGTTCTTCTTTCCAGTCATCGTCCTTGAGGATAGTTGGTGTCGGAATTTTCAGCATCTCAGAATATGTGTCTTCTTGGCTTTCTAGTTCTTTGACACATTCATCAATAATATATAGGAGACAGCATGAGTCATCTATAGCAGGGGCTTTAAAGAATTGGGAAAGAATAAATTCTACTTTTTCTTCTCCTACCTCGAAGGTAAGCTTTCCTTTCTTAACGTCAATGATGGCTCCTGCAGTAGCTAAAAATGGTCTTCCTAGTATGATGGGAATGTTTGAATCTTTCTTGATGTCCATTATTATAAAGTCAATCGGTATGTAAAATTATCCTATTCGGACAGGGATGTTTTATAGCATACCAACAGGGAATTTGACTGATCTGTCGGCTAGTTGTAGGGACATCTTGGTAGGTCTCATGTCACCTAATTTTAGCTTCTCGCAAATAGATAAGGGCATTAGACTAACGCTTGCTCCTAAATCGCATAGAGCTTTGTCTATGACAGATTTTCCAATTACACATGGTATGGAGAAACTACCAGGATCTTTTAGCTTTGGAGGCATGTTATTTTGGATTATGGCGCTACATTCGGCAGTTAGCATAACAGTTTCATTTTCAATGATTTTTTTTCTTATTAGACAATATTTCTTTTAGGAATTTAGCATATGACGACATTTGGGTTATAGCTTCTGTAAACGGAATAGTAACGTTTAATTGTTTCAGAAGTTCTACAAATTTCTTGAATTGCCCCTCGTTCTTGGATTTTGCAAGTCTTTGAGGGTATGGAATTGGTGGTTTATATGGCGGTGGAGGCACGTAAGGTTTTTCTGAAGCCTATTTGTTCTCATTCGCATCTTCCTCTATATTCTCAGCTTGATCTTTCCATTTCTCTACTTCCTTTTCAGGTTTCTGATACATGGTTGGGTTTTGGAGTCTAGGATCTACCGGTCCATCAAGGGCTGTCCCACTTCGTAATGTGATAGCATTTGCATGTCCTTTAGGATTGGGTTGTGGCTGTCCAGGAAATGTACCAGCAGGTGCGGCAGAACTAGCTTGGTGTTGTGCTACTTGGGAGATTTGGGTTTCTAACATTTTATTGTGAGTTGCTAGGGCATCTACCTTATTTGCTAAAAGCTTCAATTGTTCACCGGTGTGAATGTTTTTATTAAGGAATTCTTTGTTTTGTTAAGCTTGATTAGCGATAAAATTTTCCATTAGGATTTCAAGGTTAGATTTCTTAGGAATGTTAGGAACATTAACAACGGGTTTTTGATAACCTGGAGGTACAACAGTTGCTTGGCCAGGTGCATATAAAGCGTTATTGCTCTTGTACGAGAAGTTAGGATGGTTCTTCTAACCAAGATTATAGGTATTAGCATAAGGATTACCTTGAGCGTAATTTACCTGATCAACTGATATTCCTGCTAAGATTTGACATTCGGTTCCAACATGACCAGGGACTCCACAAACTTCGCAGTTTGGGGTAACTGCAGCCACGATGGCTATAGGAGGTAAGGTCAAGCTTTCTATCTTTTGGGTAAGAGCATCTACCTTAGCATTAACTTTATCTAGGCTACTAATCTCGTACATCCCACCTTTGGTTTGAGTTTTCTCCACATATGTTCTTTCTCCTCCCCACTGATAGTGGTTTTGAGCCATATTTTCAATGAGTTGGTTAGCTTCGTCATAAGGCTTGTCCATTAGTGTACCACCTGCGGCGGCATCTATAGAGAGTCTTGTGTTGTACAAGAGTGCGTTATAAAATGTGTGAATGATCAGCCATTTTTCTAGTCCGTGATGTGGGCACATTCGCATCATATCTTTGTAGCGTTCCCATGCATCGAATAGTGATTCAGTATCCTTCTGCCTAAATCCGTTGATTTGGGCTCTTAGTGCAGCAGTCTTGCTTGGGGGAAAGTATCGTGCTAAAAATACAATCTTAAGTCCTTCCCACGTAGTGACGGAATTTGACGGCAAGGATTGCAACCAAGCCCAAGCTCTATCTCTTAGCGAGAAAGGGAAAAGACGTAATCTTATTGCATCTTTACTAACACCATTTTCTATAACTGTGTCGGCAAATTGAACGAATTTTGTAAGATGTTCATTTGGATCCTCGAAAGGATCTCTAGAGAATTGGCGTTGTTGGATAACTGATATCAATGACGGTTTCAACTCTAAATCGTTTCGATTTATTGCTGGAGCAGCAATGCTGTTGTGGGGTTCTTGTTGTGATGGAGCTGCGTACTCCTTCAGTGGACGGGTCCTTTGTTCTTCGGCCATGTCTAATTCTGGATTAGTTTCGGTTTCAGAGGAAGAATTAGAATCTGTTTCAGAATCAATCTTGATTTCGGGTTTGGGTAAAGGAATAGCGTGATTTAAACAGTAATCCCTGACTGCACGTCTTACGGAAAGGATGCGTTCAGGTTCGTCCGTCGATTTGTCAAGTGGTTCGCCTTGTGAGCGAGTCCTTGGCATACAAATCGAAAAAGGGTTTCTGTTGCCTAGTCTAAACGCGCAACAGAAGAATCGTAATTAATAGACTAATCAGTCCCCGGCAACGGCGCCAAAAACTTGATCGGGACTTTATGAGTCTATTGGGATACTAACTGCAAGTATACAGTTTAGTCGTTCTAGTTTTAAATGATTATCGAACCCACAGAGACTGAGGATCAATCGCATACGATCTAATGCTACAATTTGTTTAACTAAGCGATGAATATTTGATTTTAGGGGGGAAATAGTTTAATTAAAAATAATAGTAATAGTTATATCGATATGTGATAGCCGGACTTCGGGAATTCGGTGAATCGCTTGGCCTACAAAGTATTTCGGTAAAAACTAATTGTTTAAAAACCTGAGATATACACTCTCGTGTTCATGAAATAAGTCATGCTACTAAACCTAGTGGATGCACTTTAAATTTAATAACACTTTTTGAAAACAATTTGAGTTTAATTAATTTATTAAAACACTCTCGTGTATTTAAAAATTAATGTTTCGTTACCACTATCTGGGTTGAACCCCAGCTCTCGCATGCAGGTTCTTGCCTTAATTAATTTCCCACTCTCGTGGCAAAATCGTGTTAATTATCCTCTCACTCTCGTGACAAGGGTAGTTAAATTAAACATGGAAATTGGAAACCAGAAATTGTTTTATAAATGTTTTTGGCCAAGGTATCACTGAATTATTTCGGTACTTAAGAGTCACATACCGGTACAAATAATTTAGCCGGACATAATATATTTAATAACTATGCAATTCAAAATATAATCCATAAAAATAATTGGCATAATACAAGAATGAATAAATATTAATTGCATAAAAAACCTCTGGAAATAACGTTGCTATGGTAATCTTGGATGTTACAATATTCCTTGCAGCTCGATCGAAATCAGTAAATTGTGTTAATTCTTAAATGAAGAATTAACATCCTAAAACTAATGTTGGAAATAGAAATTATAGTAATGTAGAAAAAACTCTAAAACAAGGAAATAGAAATAATTGCAGAAAGTAGAAATTTTGTTCTGGGAGAATTTCTTCGACCCTCATCCCTTTGCACTACCACATATATAAAGGAGAAAATACTGCAGTTGAGAAAATCTTGGAAAAGGCTTGAGTGGAGTAAAAACAGGATGCATGGTTACTGAGTGGAGGAAATATAGGAGAACACTTCTGCACTCACGTTGCCCACGTCTCCACTAATTCATAACGTCCATCTTTACGCGTGTGACGGTCGTCACAGGTGGGTGACGGTCGTAATGCACTTGAATAGCGCATTACGCTCGTCAATGATATGTGACGAGCATTCTTTCTAGTTGGGGATACGTTACGGTCGTCACAGGGTGTGACGGTCGTCACCGTTACAAAATCTGTATTTTTGTAGATTTGGTTCTTTTCTCTTCTGTTTCTTGTCTAGCTTTCTTCATGTGGTCCTTTTTCATTGGCTTGAGTTGACAAATGTTATACCTGTGAAAAGACATAAAAACCCGGCATAATCGAGAGTTAGACGACTCAATGTATTATAAAATCGGTAAAAAGTGTAGTAATTATATGATACAATTTCTCGTTATCATCTAGTTGCATATACAAGTCCAACGGTGCCCCTGTTAGGATGTCTTGAAAAAAATGCATGAGCAACGGTTCATTTTCAGCATAAGTTGCCATCTTGCGACAGTACGAACGAAGATGAGTTTCTGGGAAGGAGGTGCCTTTATATTTGTCAAAATAAAGAACCTTGAACTTGGGAATAATAACTACCCCTGAAACAAGGCACATTGAAACAATATTAAATCCCAAAGTCTTGATATCTTCCATAGCTTTGAGACACTCTTCAAGAGCATCGTACATCTTTGCAATTTTAGCAACTCCAGCAGCAATATTCACATGGGGCTCATCAAGATCAATGATGTCGTGATGATCATCAACATCATTCCGAGGAATTCCTGTAGGGGTCTCAATGTTCGCACTATTATTTCCTCCATTTACAGAAATGTAGGGGGCAATAGTGGAAAGCTTGGCAACACTTTGATGTAGCTCTTCTTGACCCTTGATGGCAACATGAAGGGTTTCCATAAGTTGATTAATTCAGGTGCCCATGGTGTCCATATTTCGGCAGAGAGCATTCTGATTTTCTTCCAATAGATCCATAAGTCTTCGCTGGTTTCTTCTTGTATTGTAGGGATATAGGGAAGTCGTCTTTGCTGTTTACTGAAGTCTGATTGAAAAGGGACCTCAATAAGTTTTTGTTGTGAATAATGAATGCATAATAATATGAATGCATGTTTCATATTCATTTCCTAGGAAATAAAAAGGCTTGTCTATCCATAAGTATCTTTTAACAATTTTTTATTTTATTTTTGAAGAGCTCAACCAACAAGAATTGTGTTTGGAATTCCTTAGATATGAGATGCATATACATGATGGTATGATGTCATGGTATACTATGGCATGAGATCTCAGCTCCACATATTCTGGATAACCACTGTGTAGTCCTTTGCATAAACTGAAAGTAACAGGATCAAAGGCCCGACGTCACAGGCATGAAGTCAAGGTAACCACCCATGAGGTATGTACTAAGGGTTTATCACCTGGCGAACAAGGTTCTAGGGAAATCTCAGAGTCTACGCTCTTCCTTTGGATATTAAAAACATCCCAATAACTCGGTAATTAGTAATATTCGCAGGAAAAACTCGTCTGAGTGCAGCATCGCGTGACAAGTACTTCCGGATTACTCTGTCATAGTCTCCGTGCTACACCTAAAAACGCCAGGATGGGTTAAGGGTTCTACGGCTCTCAAATTCTCTGGCTCCCATGCCACATAATTTTATTTATCCCGGATGAAGGGGAA
The DNA here is from genome assembly GCA_948472305.1 of Vicia faba. Classification (NCBI taxonomy): domain Eukaryota; kingdom Viridiplantae; phylum Streptophyta; class Magnoliopsida; order Fabales; family Fabaceae; genus Vicia; species Vicia faba. The sequence goes on along the minus strand of CATIWC010000828.1, from coordinate 44,423 downwards.
ATATCGAGAAAACCACAAGAGGGTGGATAAGACGGTCTTGCAACCAAAAGAGAGGGTACGGAAGTCGATAATGTGAGGGGAAGGTATTAGTAGCCCTCACATCTATTGTACTCAACATGATCCATTTTGATTATTTTCTTCTAAGGGTGTGTCTATCTATAATTATACTTGCTAAGGGGAATAAAATGGTTTTTTATTAGTGCGTTCCAGAGGGTCTCGCAACCCTTTGCCTACGTATCTCGTGAAGGAATCAAAACACCATAGTTCTTCTTGAAAATGTTTGTTTGTTGGTGTTTTTTAGTGGGCGACGTTAACACACGCATTCTAGAAATAGGCATGCCTTGTATCACGATAGAACAAAGATAACATTCCCTTTTGAGGAGATCTTTGATTTGTTAAGTGTTTTTGTTCAGTGTGAGTGAGTTTGAATAATGATTAAGTGTTTTTGGATTTTTGAATAAGGAAACAAATTTTTGTTTTAATTTACAAAAGAAGATAGAGTCTAAAGGGAGACTAAAAAAAAACCTAATTGTTGTTATACAAGGCGTGAACTTAAAGTTGAGATGGAGGGAGAAAATCTACCTAAGTTAGCATGCGAAGTTTGGCCTAGGGTTGAGTTTAAGGGATTTACCTAGTGTTGTCATTAAATTAAAATAGAAACGATATCCTAAGATTTATCATGCTAAGATTTAAGACCTAAAGTCTAACGCGGAATGAGATTTCAATCGCTTCACGACATTCCTAAGGAAACCTTGTTGGCTCTTGAATTCGACACCTACTATATATTGGCCCCATAGACCAAAAATAGAACAGATAAAGCCAAGCTAGAAAATACTTCGACAGATGGAAAAAACTTAGAGAAAATATTTGAGTTACAAATTGGTTTTCAACCAAACATCACCATCAGGCCTTCGACGGGAAAAGTCCTGTGGCCTTCGACTAGAAGAGCAAACCTTTGTGTCAGCACCAAAGGCGAAGGATATTTGAATTTGAAGATTGGAGGGAAATGCAGTTCGCCAGCAGTTAAGGGAAAGCGACGTGGCAGGAAGATAGAGGTCGAGGGACATGCAGAAGACACTTGTCTTCATCCTAGAAGCCAAGCCACCCTCGACAATTACTTAATTTTAGTATAAAACTAGGAAGTTTGTGTAGGATTTCCGGGTGTTCAACCTATTGTGCTAGTTACTCAATATTATTCAAGTACCCGCTGTGTGTGAAAGAATAACTAAGAATGTACGTTGGAAACACCATCTTTTATTAATAAAGTCTTTTTACATTGCTTTGAACTTCTTTTTGCAAATTTTACATTTCTGCATCTTTACTTGCACTTCTAGTTACTTTCTTACTTTCCAAAACCATAAACACCATATCCTTGGTCGAACGTGCGTTCTTCCTAGATATCAACTTTCACATCAAACCAACATAAAAATTAGCATATGTTCTGGGATTAATCTGATCGATCCTGTGAGTAACCAAAAGGACTTTCCTTTTTGGAGGATCAGCGGTTGTTTACCAAAAACCACGGTAAACAAATTGGCACACCTGGTGGGACGTTGCTAGTTTTTATCATCTATTTGTTCATGTTATTGCTTCCCTTTTACAAGTATCCAACGTTGCATGTTATTAAGAAGTGGTAGAATAACCGACGAGTGTACTGTTAGGAAGAGAAATAGCAAGAGTAGAATGGCTAATGAGCCAAATCATGGAGAAATACCTCAACAAAATACTAGTGGAACAACGGTTATGACTACCGTTGGAGAAAATACCCCCTAATTCAAAATACTACCCAGTCGAATCAACAAATTGCAACGCAAATGACACACATGGCTGAATTCTTTGGGGTACCCCAAACTATTCGACAACCCCAAAGAATACCAATAAGAGTAAACCAAGGGGTAATCGTGGAAGAAGATTTAACCGTTAATCAAAATCCACAGATCCCTAGAGTATGAATAGAATAACCTAGGGTCGAAATACCTCGAAATCCCCCACCAATCCCTAGAGAAGTCGATCAAGGAGTGATTATGGTGAATAGGAACCAAAATGCTGATGAATTGATACAGCAAGTTCGACACCAAAATTATGGAACTGATAATAATCTGACTGCCATGATCGAAAGGATTATGATACAGAATGGGATGAACGTTGGTTTTCACAAACCAAAATTCACATCCCCATTGTCAGAATATATCCTGCAAACAGAGTTACCCCTAGGGGAAAAGTCCCCAAGTTTACCAAATTCTCAAGGGATACGACAAAATCTACTGTCATACATGTGGCGAGATATTTGATAGAAGCCTGGGAAATAGCAAACAACGAAAACCTTAGGATTAAATACTTCCCAAGTTCTCTAACAAAAAGCGCTTTTACTTGGTTCACTAACCTCCCATCCAATTCGATCCATAATTAGAATTAATTGGAAAGGTTATTTCATGAACAATTTTACATGGGACATACCAAAATAAGCCTAAAAGAACTGGCTAGTGTGAAGAGGAGATTCACTGAGCCAATAGATGAGTATCTAAATTAGTTTCGACTACTTAAAGCCAGATGCTTTATCCAAGTGCCTGAACATGAATTGGTCGAAATGGCAGCAGGGGGCCTGGATTATTCCATTAGGAAAAAGTTAGATACCCAATACTTGAGAGACATGGCCCCGTTGGCCGATAGAGTTCGACAAGTAGAACGCCTTAAAGCCGAAAAGGCTAAGGCGACCAAAACTCATCGTATAGAAAGATTAGCCTATGTAGAAATGGATGATGACGATCCAGAGACATCTAGTGATCCTATAGATGTCGAAGAAGGCGAGATAGATTTAGCGGAATTAAAACAAGGGCCACCATACTCTTGTAAATTACTAGTGCCCTCAAATGGAAAAAATCCTGTAGAGTATGAAAGGAACAATGATAAATTCCCTAAGAAAACATATAGTTTTGCATCACTAAATATAATGAAAATTTTGATTTATTAGTCAAAGATGGCCAAATTATAGTACCCCCAGGGGAAAAAATGCCTTCTTTAGAACAAAGGAAGAAGAGAGGTTTTTGTAAATATCACAATTTTCTGGGCCATAAAACCTCACAATGTTTTCTTTTCAAGGATCTTGTTCAAGGAGAACTCAAAGAAGGAAGGCTTAAGTTCACTGATAAGCCAACAATGAAAATTGATGCGAACCCGCTATAAGGGGAAGTACATTATGCAGAACCAATGGCCATCCATATGGTTAAAGTTTTTGAAGACTTCGTTAACAAGCCCGTACTTGGAAGTTTTACTGGAAACATATCCAGGAAAACTATCGAAGGGGTAAGGAAGGCCAATGAAGGCCTGAAACTGAACAAAGGAGCTGCTAAAGGCTCAAGCAAAAGGGTTACTGAAATCCCAAACACAAACAAAGGAGTTGCTGAAAGCTCCAACAAGAGAACCACTCCAGATCCTTACTTGGCTGCCGTTAAAAGTTCGACAGATAACTTGGAGGCCAAGATGTAGAAACTGAACCTCGTTGCCAAAAGCAACATGGAGGTAAACATGGTCGAAGTATCTGAAGCCAAGGATTCAGAAGAGGCCATTCGACAGGAGAAAGTGAACAAAATAGCATTTCCTAAAGAAAATGAGGATCTTGCAGAGTTTTTACATTGATGCCAGAAGAAAAAGTCTGAAGTAATGCTGTGTCCCAGATGCAGTTCTATCTTCGACAAGAAAGCTGCGGAACACATACAAGGTATGAGAGCAGTAAAGGCGAAATGGGGAACCAATGCTCAACCAAAAATGGATCTAGAAGATAGATACGATCCTAGGAGGGGACATCAAAGAGGACCCATGAACCAGGTGAGGAGGCTACCAACTTATATGCCTCCAACTAATGTACCTGGAGGTACTTGGCTTAACACTATGGGCAGAAAAAGGCCCGGTGAAGAAAAGTGGCGAACTTTCGACGTGCCAAGGGGCTCATCCTTAGATTACAGAAAAGAGTACCATGCCACTATATCAAATAAAATGGCGCACATATCGAGCAATTACAAATGGAAGAATCCCATGTCTCGTTCACAATGGAGAAGATTCCAAAGACGAAAAAAGGCCGAAAAGAGGCTGCAGTAGAGCCTCACCCAGAATCTAGCACCAACATGCAAAGAAAAGGAAAGCAAAGAAAACCTTTGGAGAGGAAACCTCTGGTGTGGCCAAAACAATGTGGGTCGAATGACGAAGGAGACTCTGACTTTGATGATACTTTGGACATCATGGTAAACATCATATCGATGCTGCCTAGGGAATACAACCGTCAGGTCGAAGTTGAAGAAACTAACTTGATGGTCGAACAGGAAAGGGACAGACATAGGCCAATGTGTTACTATGTAATGAATAATGGCTGCGTGGAGGAGCAGAATGCTTTCTTCAAGCCACCAACTGAGGCAATGAAGAATCACCTCAAGCCCCTATTTATCAGAGCAAAGATAGGGGAAGTGACTATAAATAAGATCCTGGTTGATTGTGGGGAAACCATAAACATAGTTCCACAATTTATGCTGGGAAAACTTGGAAAAGGGGATGCTGATATCAAGCCCCACAACATGATCCTTTCAAACTATGAAGGGGGTATTGGAACCACCATGGGAGTTATACAACTCAATCTCAAGGTGGGTTCCATTCTTCGACTGACCATGTTTATGGTGATTTCAGCGAAACCAAATTATAATCTACTCTTGGGTCGAGAGTGGATACATGGCATAGGTGCAGTGCCATCTTCGATGCATCAGAGGGTTACGGTATGGCGTCCCGATGGCATCATGGAAAACATCGAGGCAGATCAAAGTTACTACCTGGGCAAAGTGAACAACATCAGAAAGAATAACTTCGACAGGAATTTGGCTCATATAGGGCCATGCAGTCCTCCTGAATTCGATCTGACTCCAGCACCCAATGCTTTCTGCTCTCTGTACCTACACTCTGACTATGGGTTTCAGTGGGATAGAGAGGACTTGTCAAACATCGACTATGGAGGGGTTGATGATATACGGCTAACAGGCCGGGGAAGTGAGTTTGGTGATGATGACTGAGTCACAAGCTCTACAAAAGATTTCAGCATATGTAGCCGAAAATAGAATGATAGAGGCCTTAGAGGCTGAAGTCAAGTACATGGCTCGTGAAGCCAATGAACAGGTATCTTCCCAAGAAGGCTCTGGTAAAGATTTCGACCTAGAACCTCCTGACTTGGAAGAGAAAGAAGTGTGAAATTAGAGGTTAGACGCCATTTATGATGATGAACCTCTGGGTTTCGAAAAAGATCCATTGGAAGATGGTGTTAGAATGCTAGCACAAGACTCCTTAGAAGAAGTGAATCTAGGCGAAGGTCCTATAAAAAGCCAGCGTATATCAGCGCAAAGATAGATCCAGGACTCAGGGTCGAAATGATCCAATTGTTAAAAGAGTTCAAAGATTGCTTTGCATGGGATTATAACGAAATGCCTGGTCTCGACAGAAGCATGGTGGAACTTCAATTGCCAACAAAACCTAGAAAGAAGCCTGTCAAGCAAACTCCAAGGCACTTTGCACCAGAGATTCTGTCAAAAATCAAAACGGAAGTCGAAAGACTGCTGAAATGCAAGTTCATCCGAACAACCAGGTATGTCGAATGGATTGCAAATATTGTACCTGTTATAAAGAAAAATGGTACTTTAAGGGTGTGCATTGATTTCAGAGATCTGAATGCTGCAACACCCAAAGGTGAATATCCAATGCATGTGGCAGAAATGCTTATCGATTTTGCTGCTGGTTTCGAGTACATGAGTATGCTTGACGGATACTCCGGATATAATCAAATTTTTATTGCTGAAGAAGATGTGTTGAAAACAGCTTTCCATTGCCCTGGGGCCTTAGGCACTTACGAATGGGTAGTGATGCCCTTTGGCCTGAAAAACACAGGGGCAACATATCAAAGAGCAATGAATTCTATTTTCCATAATTTCATTGAAACTTTTATGCAGATTTATATTGATGATATTGTTGTCAAATCTGTTTCAGGGAAGGCTTACATGGACCATCTTCGACAATCCTTTGAGAGGATGAGAAAATATGGTCTGAAAATGAATCCTCTGAAGTGCGCTTTTGGTGTCAAAGCAGGGGACTTCTTAGGCTTTGTGGTCCATAAAAAGGGAATCGAGATAAACCAAAACAAGACCAAAGCTATTTTGGAAGCCAAAACGCCAACCAACAAGAAAGAATTGCAGTCTCTACTTGGGAAGATAAATTTCCTAAGGAGATTTATCTCCAACCCCAGTGGGAAAACGCAAGCCTTCTCACCACTGCTTCGACTCAGCAAAGGAGGATTTGAATGGGGGCAAGAACAGCAAGAGGCCTTTGACAAAATCAAAGAGTACCTCATCAAGCCACCGATTCTGGTACCTCCTTGTAGAGATAGAAGTATGAGATTGTACATAGCTGCATCTGATAAAAACTTCGGGAGCATGTTAGCTCAAGAGGATGAGAATGGTGTCGAAAGACCCATTTACTACCTCAGTAGAGTTTTAAATGATGCGGAAACTAGATATAACGAAGTTGAAAAACTATGTTTATGTCTTTACTTTTCATGTACAAAACTCAAGAAATATATTAAACCAGTTAATGTTTATGTTTCGTCTCATTTTGATGTTTTCAAATATATGTTGTCAAAACCCATTTTGCACAGCAGAATTGGAAAATGGGCACTTGCATTAACTGAGTATTCATTAACCTTTATGCCTCTATAGGCTGTGAAAGGTCAAGTGGTAGCAAACTTTATAATTGACCACTCAATAACAGAAGAATCAATAAATTATTTGGAGATTGAACCTTGGAAGTTATACTTCGATGGTTCTAGTCATAAAGACGGAACTGGAGTAGGGGTTCTCATTATTTCTCCAAACAAAATTCCAACAACATTTAAGTAAAAGATTGAAGGAGATTGTTCAAATAATGAGGTTAGATACGAAGCTTTAATCGTAGGCCTTGAAATCTTGTTGGAATTGGGGGCAACTCGAGTCGAAATAATGGGATACTCAGAATTAGTCCTAAAATAAGTTACGAAAGAATACAAATGCATAAGAGAAAATCATATCATGTATTTCATAATAGCCAGGAGTTTGTTGAAGAACTTCGAAGTGGTTAACATTCGACATATACCCAGATTAGAAAATCAAGTGGCTAATGATTTAGCACATATCGCTTCTGAGTATAAAGTTTCAAAAGAAAAACTACAACAAGCAATCGAAGTTAGAGGAAGAGTAGCATCCACAAAGGTGTCCCCCAGATCCGGGTTAGGATCTATAGTAACTCTGATACAAAGCCCACAAAGATAAAGCAATAAAATCAAACAATAGAAAACAATATGATGAACTAATCCTAAGGTACACCCCGCTTATTTAATCCCCAGCAGAGTCGCCAGTTCTATGATACGGTGGCCAGAACCGAGACTGTTTCTTTAGGAATTTGCTGGTTTGCGTTTTGCGTTTGTGTTTGAAAAATGTCGCGGTAAGCAAGAGTCGCCACCGAATTTTATTTTATCCAACAAGGAAAGGAAAAAAAGCACAGAAAAAAAATCCTTTTTTGAGATTTTCTGAGTACGGGGGGTAGATTATAGAAAGGGAAGGTATTAGCACCCTTTCTATCCGTAGTTATCTACGGGCTCTTAGGTACTTGCTCATCATTTTCAAAATTGATTCTTTGTGTGTTTGTGTGATATGAAAAGTTTTTTACTTCGATTTAACTCTTGCTTCTGTCTTCAAGAGTGTTACGAAGTGTTTTGAAAACTTTGTTTGTAAAGGAGTGTAAGTGTGAAAAAGTTTGTTTGTATTGAGCAATTACTTAAGAACTAATCTACCTACTCAAAAAAGAGAATTATTCTATGTTCGTTTCCTTTAGACAATGCTATCCTACTATTAGTGAGTAGGTAGCATCGTCGTTGGAGTTTTAAGGGTCAATTTGAAAGGGACGTACGGTCACCAAAGCAATGTTAAGACGTCTTAGTAGTAACCCTAATGTCTTAGATCAATTATTCGAGGCAACAATTCCGAGGAAACCATTCCGAGGCAACTTTTCCAAACGGGACTTTGATCTGCGTTTAGACAAAAGAGGGACCACTAAAACATCCTATACTTAATGACCGTTTACCGAAGGCAACCAAGTGGGAGTGTACCCTAGGAGTGCGCATGTGCGAGTGATTCAATTTCAGATTATTTATCTTTGCAAATTTTAGGGTTATGCTAACTGTTTTAAAGTTTACATACATTCTTGTCATGCATCCTAATATCATACATCTAGCAGTTTAATATTTTGTGGAATTTAAAGTGCGGAAATTAAACTAAGATATTACAAGGCTTCGGGTATTTACATAGCCAAAAACAAACCCTTAAGAATAAAGCGATAAAATGAAAATAAAAGACCTAATTTAACTATTACAACTTGTGAGCAATTACATTAATATGGATAAAAATAAATAATAAAGCGCGCGCAAGGAAATTTAGATCGAGAGAAATTAGGATTTTGACCATTTTTAACCTAATTTAAAGAAAAAATGTTTTTGTTGTTTTTTTAAATTATTTTAAGAAAAGAATATGGTTTTAAAATTAAATATGCAATTAATTAGCTAATTAAATTAATTAAATAAAATAGTTACATGGCCTATTTTTTGTTTTTTTGGTTATTTTTAAGGAAAAGAAAATATAATTAAGTTTAGACAAAACCCTAATTTTCTAATTATTTGTTAATTTATTTGCAAAAAGAATTAAAGTTATCTAAAATTAACAACCTAATTAAATTAATTTAATTTTTGATAAAAAATAAAATCTAAACCTAATTTGGTGAAAAATATTATTTTTGTGATTTTTTTAAATAAAAGAAAATTAATTTTGTTAGTAAATAAAATAAATTAAATTAAATAAAACAAATATATAAAAAAATAAATAAGAAAATAAACTTGGGCCTGGTTTGGAGATTTAGGGTGTGTGGACAACATATTGGCCCAAGAAGAATGAGGTCCACGTTGACCTCCAGAATCCCATGCCATGCGTTTGACTAGGTGCATCATGGTCCTTCGTTGATGGCCTTTGGATCTGGATCTCAGGACACTTGGCTGATAGGATGGTGAGGTCATATGGTGCACCTTGGCTTTGTAAGCGCATGCAATTCCTGAAAGAAAAATAAAGTGAAGAAATTGGGGGACTTGGGATTCGAACCCAGGCCCCAAGACACGTTCCAGTGACTGGCTACCAACTGTGCTAGCTGCATTTGTTATATACATAATACAAAACAATTATTATTATTATAAACAAGCGTAATATGGAAAAAACTCGCGCGGAAATTCAAACGATCCAATGGAAAGGTGCCAGCTAATCATCTTCTTCCCTTCTCTGTGGGTAAAAGTCCCAGATTTTTACCTACAGACATTCGTCCGTCACTACAAACCTGCATTCTCTTAAAATCAAACATGAGCAAGATAAATAAAAACTAGGGCCACCAATCAACTCGTCTGGACCTCCTGAGTATAATGGTGGCCCTTTCATGGCCTAATTTTTCCTGCACACAGAATTCCCAAATTGAAGCTACATACCCTAATAATGATGAAACCTCATACAGACCATGAAAACACAATTAAAGATTACAGAAAGTTTGCAAATGATCTAAGGATCATGAATATATGATTAATTCGTGCTATCGATGTCTAAATCATGAAATTCGAATTCAATAAAAGCCCAAGATCGTGGCTGACTTACAGTGAGGTATAGGGCCTGAAAGCGCTTGTTCTAGATTGGTTCTGCTTGCTCATACTCCCAGGAAGCGATTGGAATGGTCCAAGGGTCTTGAATTGGCCTCCAAGTATGAATTCGTGTTTTCACTTTTTATGGTTTTTTCCAAGTTTTGTTCTCGATGCTGCGCCTCTCTCTAGCCTCTCTTTTGGTCTGCACACCTTCTTTATGTACTGAGAAATGAATTAGGGTTGAAAGAATGATCACAATCTTCTTCCATCAATGCTTTTTATTTTGATTTAATACACTTGAAAACCATTCCAAAAATAGTCCAAATCCAATCTTTTTGTACACCCCATGCCTTTACACGAATTTGATCTTATGCTAGCTGGACATTAAGACCTGAAACATGTAAAAAATCTTGAGTTTTCAATATTTTGGATTTTCTATGATTTGTTTTGATTTAAATTGATTTAATTAAAATAAAAATAAAAATAAATAATAAAAACAAGATAATGACAAGTGGCAAAGGATAGGGCTCGTGGACCATGTTTCCAACTAAAAACAAGTGGAAAAAGTTAGGCCCATTAAGCAAAAATTTCATTTTTAGGCATAGTTGACTTTTGACAATTTTGCAAAAAGGGTCAACTTCACCAATGCATAACTTCCTCAATTTTGACTTTTTGAAGGTGTTCTTAGACTTTTTAGAAAGCTTGAGATGTTCTCTAAGCAACCCTTTTGGTCTAATTTCAATTTGGTATTCCATGCTCATGTATGAAGCTTTGACAAAAAAGGTGTTTTTGTTGACTTTTCAAAATGACCTATTATGTCCAAATTCATAACTTCTTGTGAGTGCATATTTTGAACTTGGGAGATGAAGATGGATTGTATATCATATCATCCTATTCAAAATGAGATTTGGATTGGTCATTTCTCATAAAGTATGAGAAAGTTATGCTTGGTCAAAGTTGAGTTGACTTTTCCTACAAAACCCTAATTTAACAACTTTGGGTTCTTGATGAATTATGAGCAATCCTTGATGAATCATGATCAACCATTGATCAAATGATTAAATAAACTTCAAAATAAGGATGTTTACCAAAAATATTGAAGTTTGACTGTATGTAGGCCACAATTGACTTTTGCCCTAGCACAGTCGATTTTCAGGCATTTGAGCAATTGACTGAGCAAACTTTCTCTGTAGGGCTTGAATTTTGACATGGATGATCTTGAGAACATATTAGGACATTGGTGAGCATTTGTTATCCCTTGGAATCAAGTATCTTGATGCAACATGAAACCCTAATTTGAGGTAGACTGCCTTAGGAGAGAGCTTGTCTAGTCAACCCTTAGACTTCCTTGAGCAACTTGAGGATCTTTCTTAAAATGTTTTAAGAAATATGGGAGGGAAAATTTTGGGGTACAACAATATGTAATATGCGTAATCAATTAATAGTCTTTTAACTTAGTTTCTTAGTGATGAAGTAACCTAAAATTTGGTGATGAAGAATTAGAAAATACTGAAACTATTTACATATATTATACCATAATACAATATGAATATGGTGAATAAATATATTATCGAGACTCATTAGATAATTTGAATTATTTCAAATGTATATGGAATATGTGTCATTAAGTAATAGTCTTTTAACTTATTTTCCTAGTAAAGAAGTAACCTAAAATTTGGTGATAGAGAAGAAGAAAAATATTGAAATTGTTTACATCTATTATACCATAATACAATATGAATATGGTGAATAAATATACTATCGGGCCTCATTATATAATTTCAGTTATTACCAATGTATATGGAATATGTATAATTAATTAATAGTCTTTTAACATGGTTTCTTGGTGAAAAAGTAACCTAAAATTTGTGATGGAGAAGAAGAAAAATACTGAAACTGTTTACATCTATTATACCATAATACAATATGAATATGGTGAATAAATATACCATCGAGACTCATTAGATAATTTGAATTATTTGAAATGGATATGGAATATGTGTCATTAAGTAATAGTCTTTTAACTTAGTTTTTTTCGTGATGAAGTAACCTAAAATTTGGTGATGGAGAAGAAGAAAAATATTGAAATTGTTTACATCTATTATACCGTAATACAATATGAATATGGTGAATAAATATACTATCGGGCCTCATTATATAATTTGAGTTACTACCAATGTATATGGAATATGTGTAATTAATTAATAGTCTTTTAACATAGTTTCTTGGTGAAGAAGTAACCTAAAATTTGGTGATAGAGAAGAAGAAAAATACTGAAATTGTTTACATCTATTATACCATAATACAATATGAATATGTTGAATAAATATACTATCGAGCCTCATTATATAATTTTAATTATTACCAATGTATATGAAATATGTGTCATTAATTAATAGTCTTTTAACTTAGTTCTTGGTGAAGAAGAAACCTAAAACTTGTGATGGAGAAGAAGAAAAATATTGAAATTGTTTACCTCTATTATACCATAATACAATATGAATATGCTGAATAAATATACTATCGAGACTCATTATATAATTTGAATTATTTCCAATGTATATGGAATATGTGTCATCAATTAATAGTCTTTTAACTTAGTTTCTTAGTGATGAAGTAACCTAAAAATTGGTGATGGAGAAGAAGAAAATACTGAAATTGTTTACATCTATTATACCATAATACAATATAATAATGGTGAATAAATATACTATCGAGACTTATTATATAATTTGAATTATTTCTAATGTATATGAAATATGTGTCATTAATTAATAGTCTTTTAACTTAGTTTCTTGGTGAAGAAGTAACCTAAAATTTAGTGACGGAGAAGAAGAAAATACTGAAATTGTTTACATCTATTATATCATAATACAATATGAATATGATGGATAAATATACTATCGAGACTCATTATATAATTTGAATTATTTCCAATGTATATGGAATATGTGTCATCAATTAATAGTCTTTTAACTTAGTTTCTTAGTGATGAAGTAACCTAAAATTTGGTGAAAGAGAAGAAGAAAATACTGAAATTGTTTACATCTATTATACAATAATACAATATGAATATGGTGAATAAATATACAATCGAGACTCATTATATAATTTGAATTATTTCTAATGTATATGGAATATGTGTCATTAATTAATAGTCTTTTAACTTAGTTTCTTGGTGAAGAAGTAACCTAAAATTTGGTGATGGAGAAGAAGCAAAATACTGAAATTGTTTATATCTATTATACCATAATACAATTAAAATATGGTGGATAAATATACTATCGAGACTAATTGTATAATTTGAAGTATTTCCAATGTATATGGAATATGTATCATCAATTAATAATCTTTTAACTTAGTTTCTTAGTGATGCAGTAACCTAAAATTTGGTGATAGAGAAGAAGAAAATATTGAAATTGTTTACATCTATTATACATTAATACAATATAAATATAGTGAATAAATATACTATCGAGACTCATTATATAATTTAAATTATTTCTAATGTATATGAAATATGTGTCATTAATTAATAGTCTTTTAACTTAGTTTCTTAGTGATGAAGTAACCTAAATATTGGTGATGGAGAAGAAGCAAATATTGAAATTGTTTACATCTATTATACCATAATACAATATAAATATGGTGAATAAATATACTATCGAGACTCACTATATAATTTGAATTATTTCTAATGTATTAGTAATATGTGTCAGTAATTAATAGTTTTTTAACTTAGTTTCTTGGTGAAGAAGTAACCTAAAATTTGGTGATGGAGAAGAAGCAAAATATTGAAATTGTTAGGTCTATTATACCATAATACAATATGAATATGGTGGATAAATATACTATCGAGACTCATTATATAATTTGAATTATTTCCAATGTATATGGAATATGTGACATCAATTAATAGTCTTTTAACTTAGTTTCTTAGTGATGAAGTAACCTAAAATTTTGTGATAGAGAAGAAGAAAATACTGAAATTATTTACATCTATTATACCATAGTATAATATGAATATGGTGAATAAATATATAACCGAGTCTCGTTATATAATTTGAATTATTTCTAATGTATATGGAATATGTGTCATTAATTAATAGACTTTTAACTTAGTTTCTTGGTGAAGAAGTAACCTAAAATTTGGTGATGGTAAAGAAGAAAATACTGAAATTGTTTACATCTATTATACCATAATACAATATAATAATGGTGAATAAATATACTATCGAGACTCATTATATAATTTTAATTATTTCTAATGTATATGGAATATGTGTTATTAATTAATAGTCTTTTAACTTAGTTTCTTAGTAAAGAAATAACCTAAAATTTGGTGATGGAGAAGAAGGAAAATATTGAAATTGTTTATATCTATTATACCATAATACAATATGAATATGGTGGATAAATATACTATCGAGACTCATTATATAATTTGAATTATTTCCAATGTATATGGAATATGTGTCATCAATTAATAGTCTTTTAACTTAGTTTCTTAGTGATGAAGTAACCTAAATATTGGTGATGGAGAAGAAGCAAATATTGAAATTGTTTACATCTATTATACCATAATACAATATAAATATGGTGAATAAATATACTATCGAGACTCATTATATAATTTGAATTATTTCTAATGTATATGTAATATGTGTCATTAATTAATAGTTTTTTAACTTAGTTTCTTGGTGAAGAAGTAACCTAAAATTTGGTGATGGAGAAGAAGCAAAATATTGAAATTGTTTAGGTCTATTATACCATAATACAATATGAATATGGTGGATAAATATACTATCGAGACTCATTATATAATTTAAATTATTTCCAATGTATATGGAATATGTGACATCAATTAATAGTCTTTTAACTTAGTTTCTTAGTGATGAAGTAACCTAAAATTTTGTGATAGAGAAGAAGAAAATACTGAAATTATTTACATCTATTATACCATAGTACAATATGAATATGGTGAATAAATATATAATCGAGACTCGTTATATAATTTGAATTATTTCTAATGTATATGGAATATGTGTCATTAATTAATAGACTTTTAACTTAGTTTCTTGGGTAAGAAGTAACCTAAAATTTGGTGATGGAAAAGAAGAAAATACTGAAATTGTTTACATCTATTATACCATAATACAATATAATAATGGTGAATAAATATACTATCGAGACTCATTATATAATTTTAATTATTTCTAATGTATATGGAATATGTGTTATTAATTAATAGTCTTTTAACTTAGTTTCTTAGTGAAGAAATAACCTAAAATTTGGTGATGGAGAAGAAGGAAAATATTTAAATTGTTTATATCTATTATACCATAATACAATATGAATATGGTGGATAAATATACTATCGAGACTAATTATATAATTTGAATTATTTTCAATGTATATGGAATATGTGTCATCAATTAATAGTCTTTTAACTTAGTTTCTTAGTGATGAAGTAACCTAAAATTTGGTGATGGAGAAGAAGAAAATATTCAAATTGTTTACATCTATTATACCACAATACAATATAAATATGGTGAATAAATATAGTATCGAGACTCATTATATAATTTGAATTATTTGTAAAGTATATGAAATATGTGTCATTAATTAATAGTCTTTTAACTTAGTTTCTTGGTGAAGAAGTAACCTAAAATTTGGTGATGGAGAAGAAGCAAAATACTAAAATTGTTTATATCTATTATACCATAATATAATATGATTATGGTGGATGAATATATTATCGAGACTAATTATATAATTTGAATTATTTCTAATGTATATGGAATATGTGTCATCAATTAATAGTCTTTTAAATTAGTTTCTTAATGATGAAGTAACCTAAAATTTGGTGATGGAGAAGAAGAAAATATTGAAATTGTTTATATCTATTATACCATAATACAATATAAATATGGTGAATAAATATACTATCGAGACTCATTATATAATTTGAATTATTTCTAATGTATATGAAATATGTGTCATTAATTAATAGTCTTTTAACTTAGTTTCTTGGTGAAGAAGTAACCTAAAATTTAGTGATGAAGAAGAAGAAAATACTGAAATTGTTTACATCTATTATACCATAATACAATATGAATATGGTGGATGAATATACTATCGAGACTCATTATGTAATTTGAATTATTTCCAATGTGTATGTAATATGTGTCATCAATTAATAGTATTTTAACTTAGTTTCTTAGTGATGAAGTAACCTAAAATTTGGTGATAGAGAAGAAGAAAATACTGAAATTATTTACATCTATTATACAATAATACAATATGAATATGGTGAATAAATATACAATCGAGACTCATTATATAATTTGAATTATTTCTAATGTATATGGAATATGTGTCATTAATTAATAGTCTTTTAACTTAGTTTCTTGGTGAAGAAGTAACCTAAAATTTGGTGATAGAGAAGAAGCAAAATACTGAAATTGTTTATATCTATTATACCATAATACAATTAGAATATGGTGGATAAATATACTATCGAGACTGATTATATAATTTGAAGTATTTCCAATGTATATGGAATATGTGTCATCAATTAATAGTCTTTTAACTTAGTTTCTTAGTGATGCAGTAACCTAAAATTTGGTGATGGAGAAGAAGAAAATATTGAAATTGTTTACATCTATTATACCATAATACAATATAAATATGGTGAATAAATATACTATCGAGACTCATTATATAATTTAAATTATTTCTAATGTATATGAAATATGTTTCATTAATTAATAGTCTTTTTACTTAGTTTCTTGGTGAAGAAGTAACCTAAAATTTGGTGATGGAGAGAAGAAGCAAAATACTGAAATTGTTTATATCTATTATACCATAATACAATATGAATATGGTGGATAAATATACTATCGAGACTCATTATATAATTTGAATTATTTCCAATGTATATGGAATATGTAATATCAATTAATAGTCTTTTAACTTAGTTTCTTAGTGATGAAGTAACCTAAAATTTGGTGATAGAGAAGAAGCAAAGAATGAAATTGTTTACATCTATTATACCATAATACAATATAAATATGGTGAATAAATATATTATCGAGACTCATTATATAATTTGAATTATTTCTAATGTATATTAAATATGTGTCATTAATTAATAGTTTTTTTAACTTAGTTTCTTGGTGAAGAAATAACCTAAAATTTGGTGATGTTGAAGAAGCAAAATACTGAAATTGTTTATGTCTATCATACCATAATACAATATGAATATGGTGGATAAATATACTATCGAGACTCATTAAATAATTTGAATTATTTCCAATGTATATGGAATATGTGACATCAATTAATAGTCTTTTAACTTAGTTTCTTAGTGATGAAGTAACCTAAAATTTGGTGATAGAGAAGAAGAAAATACTGAAACTATTTACATCTATTATACAATAATACAATATAAATATGGTGAATAAATATACAATCAAGACTCATTATATAATTTGAATTATTTCTAATGTATATGGAATATGTGTCATTAATGAATAGTCTTTTAACTTAGTTTCTTGGTGAAGAAGTAACCTAAAATTTGGTGATGGAGAAGAAGCAAAATACTGAAATTGTTTATATCTATTATACCATAATACAATTAGAATATGGTGGATAAATATACTATCGAGACTAATTATATAATTTGAATTATTTCCAATGTATATGGAATATGTGTCATCAATTAATAGTCTTTTAACTTAGTTTCTTAGTGATGAAGTAACCTAAAATTTGGTGATGGAGAAGAAGAAAATATTGAAATTGTTTAAATCTATTATACCATAATACAATATAAATATGGTGAATAAATATACTATCGAGACTCATTATATAATTTGAATTATTTCTAATGTATATGAAATATGTATCATTAATTAATAGTCTTTTAACTTAGTTTCTTGGTGAAGAAGTAACCTAAAATTTAGTGATGGAGATGAAGAAAATACTGAAATTGTTTACATATATTATACCATAATACAATATGAATATGGTGGATAAATATACTATCGAGACTCATTATATAATTTGAATTATTTCCAATGTATATGGTATGTGTCATCAATTAATAGTCTTTTAACTTAGTTTCTTAGTGATGAAGTAACCTAAAATTTGGTGATAGAGAAGAAGAAAATACTGAAATTATTTACATCTATTATACAATAATACAATATGAATATGGTGAATAAATATACAATCGAGACTCATTATATAATTTGAATTATTTCTAATGTATATGGAATATGTGTCATTAATTAATAGTCTTTTAACTTAGTTTCTTGGTGAAGAAGTAACCTAAAATTTGGTGATGGAGAAGAAGCAAAATACTGAAATTGTTTATATCTATTATACCATAATACAATTAGAATATGGTGGATAAATATACTATCGAGACTAATTATATAATTTGAAGTATTTTCAATGTATATGGAATATGTGTCATCAATTAATAGTCTTTTAACTTAGTTTCTTAGTGATGCAGTAACCTAAAATTTGGTGATGGAGAAGAAGAATATATTGAAATTGTTTACATCTATTATACCATAATACAATATAAATATGGTGAATAAATATACTATCGAGACTCATTATATAATTTAAATTATTTCTAATGTATATGAAATATGTGTCATTAATTAATAGTCTTTTAACTTAGTTTCTTGGTAAAGAAGTAACCTAAAATTTGGTGATGGAGAAAAAGCAAATTACTGAAATTGTTTATATCTATTATACCATAATACAATATGAATATGGTGGATAAATAAACTATCGAGACTCATTATATAATTTGAATTATTTCCAATGTATATGGAATATGTGACATAAATTAATAGTCTTTTAACTTAGTTTCTTAGTGATGAAGTAACCTAAAATTTTGTGATAGAGAAGAAGAAAATACTGAAATTATTTACATCTATTATACCATAGTACAATATGAATATGGTGAATAAATATATAATCGAGACTCGTTATATAATTTGAATTATTTCTAATGTATATGGAATATGTGTCATTAATTAATAGACTTTTAACTTAGTTTCTTGGTGAAGAAGTAACCTAAAATTTGGTGATGGAAAAAAAGAAAATACTGAAATTGTTTACATCTATTATACCATAATACAATATAATAATGGTGAATAAATATACTATCGAGACTCATTATATAATTTTAATTATTTCTAATGTATATGGAATATGTGTTATTAATTAATAGTCTTTTAACTTAGTTTCTTAGTGAAGAAATAACCTAAAATTTGGTGATGGAGAAGAAGGAAAATACTGAAATTGTTTATATCTATTATACCATAATACAATATGAATATGGTGGATAAATATACTATCGAGACTAATTATATAATTTGAATTATTTTCAATGTATGTGGAATATGTGTCATCAATTAATAGTCTTTTAACTTAGTTTCTTAGTGATGAAGTAACCTAAAATTTGGTGATGGAGAAGAAGAAAATATTGAAATTGTTTACATCTATTATACCATAATACAATATAAATATGGTGAATAAATATACTATCGAGACTCATTATATAATTTGAATTATTTCTAAAGTATATGAAATATGTGTCATTAATTAATAGTCTTTTAACTTAGTTTCTTGGTGAAGAAGTAACCTAAAATTTGGTGATGGAGAAGAAGCAAAATACTGAAATTGTTTATATCTATTATACCAAAATATAATATGATTATGGTGGATAAATATATTATCGAGACTAATTATATAATTTTAATTATTTCTAATGTATATGGAATATGTGTCATCAATTAATAGTCTTTTAAATTAGTTTCTTAGTGATGAAGTAACCTAAAATTTGGTGATGGAGAAGAAGAAAATATTGAAATTGTTTAAATCTATTATACCATAATACAATATAAATATGGTGAATAAATATACTATCGAGACTCATTATATAATTTGAATTATTTCTAATGTATATGAAATATGTGTCATTAATTAATAGTCTTTTAACTTAGTTTCTTGGTGAAGAAGTAACCTAAAATTTAGTGATGGAGAAGAAGAAAATACTGAAATTGTTTACATCTATTATACCATAATACAATATGAATATGGTGGATGAATATACTATCGAGACTCATTATATAATTTGAATTATTTCCAATGTGTATGGAATATGTGTCATCAATTAATAGTATTTTAACTTAGTTTCTTAGAGATGAAGTAACCTAAAATTTGGTGATAGAGAAGAAGAAAATACTGAAATTATTTACATCTATTATACAATAATACAATATGAATATGGTGAATAAATATACAATCGAGACTCATTATATAATTTGAATTATTTCTAATGTATATGGAATATGTGTCATTAATTAATAGTCTTTTAACTTAGTTTCTTGGTGAAGAAGTAACCTAAAATTTGGTGATGGAGAAGAAGCAAAATACTGAAATTGTTTATATCTATTATACCATAATACAATTAGAATATGGTGGATAAATATACTATCGAGACTAATTATATAATTTGAAGTATTTCCAATGTATATGGAATATGTGTCATCAATTAATATTCTTTTAACTTAGTTTCTTAGTGATGCAGTAACCTAAAATTTGGTGATGGAGAAGAAGAAAATATTGAAATTGTTTACATCTATTATACCATAATACAATATAAATATGGTGAATAAATATACTATCGAGATTCATTATATAATTTAAATTATTTCTAATGTATATGAAATATGTGTCATTAATTAATAGTCTTTTAACTTAGTTTCTTGGTAAAGAAGTAACCTAAAATTTGGTGATGGAGAAGAAGCAAAATACTGAAATTGTTTATATCTATTATACCATAATACAATATGAATATGGTGAATAAATATACTATCGAGACTCATTATATAATTTGAATTATTTCCAATGTATATGGAATATGTGTCATCAATTAATAGTCTTTTAACTTAGTTTCTTAGTGATGAAGTAACCTAAAATTTGGTGATGGAGAAGAAGCAAATATTGAAATTGTTTACATCTATTATACCATAATACAATATAAATATGGTGAATAAATATACTATCGAGACTCATTATATAATTTGAATTGTTTCTAATGTATATGAAATATGTGTCATTAATTAATAGTTTTTTAACTTAGTTTCTTGGTGAAGAAGTAACCTAAAATTTGGTGATAGAGAAGAAGCAAAATACTGAAATTGTTTATGTCTATCATACCATAATACAGTATGAATATGGTGGATAAATATACTATCGAGACTCATTATATAATTTGAATTACTTCCAATGTATATGGAATATGTGACATCAATTAATAGTCTTTTAACTTAGTTTCTTAGTGATGAAGTAACCTAAAATTTGGTGATAGAGAAGAAGAAAATACTGAAATTATTTACATCTATTATACAATAATACAATATGAATATGGTGAATAAATATACAATCGAGACTCATTATATAATTTGAATTATTTCTAATGTATATGGAATATGTGTCATTAATTAATAGTCTTTTAACTTAGTTTCTTGGTGAAGAAGTAACCTAAAATTTGGTGATGGAGAAGAAGCAAAATACTGAAATTGTTTATATCTATTATACCATAATACAATATGAATATGGTGGATAAATATACTATCGAGACTAATTATATAATTTGAATTATTTTCAATGTATGTGGAATATGTGTCATCAATTAATAGTCTTTTAACTTAGTTTCTTAGTGATGAAGTAACCTAAAATTTGGTGATGGAGAAGAAGAAAATATTGAAATTGTTTACATCTATTATACCATAATACAATATAAATATGGTGAATAAATATACTATCGAGACTCATTATATAATTTGAATTATTTCTAAAGTATATGAAATATGTGTCATTAATTAATAGTCTTTTAACTTAGTTTCTTGGTGAAGAAGTAACCTAAAATTTGGTGATGGAGAAGAAGCAAAATACTGAAATTGTTTATATCTATTATACCAAAATATAATATGATTATGGTGGATAAATATATTATCGAGACTAATTATATAATTTTAATTATTTCTAATGTATATGGAATATGTGTCATCAATTAATAGTCTTTTAAATTAGTTTCTTAGTGATGAAGTAACCTAAAATTTGGTGATGGAGAAGAAGAAAATATTGAAATTGTTTAAATCTATTATACCATAATACAATATAAATATGGTGAATAAATATACTATCGAGACTCATTATATAATTTGAATTATTTCTAATGTATATGAAATATGTGTCATTAATTAATAGTCTTTTAACTTAGTTTCTTGGTGAAGAAGTAACCTAAAATTTAGTGATGGAGAAGAAGAAAATACTGAAATTGTTTACATCTATTATACCATAATACAATATGAATATGGTGGATGAATATACTATCGAGACTCATTATATAATTTGAATTATTTCCAATGTGTATGGAATATGTGTCATCAATTAATAGTATTTTAACTTAGTTTCTTAGAGATGAAGTAACCTAAAATTTGGTGATAGAGAAGAAGAAAATACTGAAATTATTTACATCTATTATACAATAATACAATATGAATATGGTGAATAAATATACAATCGAGACTCATTATATAATTTGAATTATTTCTAATGTATATGGAATATGTGTCATTAATTAATAGTCTTTTAACTTAGTTTCTTGGTGAAGAAGTAACCTAAAATTTGGTGATGGAGAAGAAGCAAAATACTGAAATTGTTTATATCTATTATACCATAATACAATTAGAATATGGTGGATAAATATACTATCGAGACTAATTATATAATTTGAAGTATTTCCAATGTATATGGAATATGTGTCATCAATTAATATTCTTTTAACTTAGTTTCTTAGTGATGCAGTAACCTAAAATTTGGTGATGGAGAAGAAGAAAATATTGAAATTGTTTACATCTATTATACCATAATACAATATAAATATGGTGAATAAATATACTATCGAGATTCATTATATAATTTAAATTATTTCTAATGTATATGAAATATGTGTCATTAATTAATAGTCTTTTAACTTAGTTTCTTGGTAAAGAAGTAACCTAAAATTTGGTGATGGAGAAGAAGCAAAATACTGAAATTGTTTATATCTATTATACCATAATACAATATGAATATGGTGAATAAATATACTATCGAGACTCATTATATAATTTGAATTATTTCCAATGTATATGGAATATGTGTCATCAATTAATAGTCTTTTAACTTAGTTTCTTAGTGATGAAGTAACCTAAAATTTGGTGATGGAGAAGAAGCAAATATTGAAATTGTTTACATCTATTATACCATAATACAATATAAATATGGTGAATAAATATACTATCGAGACTCATTATATAATTTGAATTGTTTCTAATGTATATGAAATATGTGTCATTAATTAATAGTTTTTTTAACTTAGTTTCTTGGTGAAGAAGTAACCTAAAATTTGGTGATAGAGAAGAAGCAAAATACTGAAATTGTTTATGTCTATCATACCATAATACAGTATGAATATGGTGGATAAATATACTATCGAGACTCATTATATAATTTGAATTACTTCCAATGTATATGGAATATGTGACATCAATTAATAGTCTTTTAACTTAGTTTCTTAGTGATGAAGTAACCTAAAATTTGGTGATAGAGAAGAAGAAAATACTGAAATTATTTACATCTATTATACAATAATACAATATGAATATGGTGAATAAATATACAATCGAGACTCATTATATAATTTGAATTATTTCTAATGTATATGGAATATGTGTCATTAATTAATAGTCTTTTAACTTAGTTTCTTGGTGAAGAAGTAACCTAAAATTTGGTGATGGAGAAGAAGCAAAATACTGAAATTGTTTATATCTATTATACCATAATACAATATGAATATGGTGGATAAATATACTATCGAGACTAATTATATAATTTGAATTATTTTCAATGTATGTGGAATATGTGTCATCAATTAATAGTCTTTTAACTTAGTTTCTTAGTGATGAAGTAACCTAAAATTTGGTGATGGAGAAGAAGAAAATATTGAAATTGTTTACATCTATTATACCATAATACAATATAAATATGGTGAATAAATATACTATCGAGACTCATTATATAATTTGAATTATTTCTAAAGTATATGAAATATGTGTCATTAATTAATAGTCTTTTAACTTAGTTTCTTGGTGAAGAAGTAACCTAAAATTTGGTGATGGAGAAGAAGCAAAATACTGAAATTGTTTATATCTATTATACCAAAATATAATATGATTATGGTGGATAAATATATTATCGAGACTAATTATATAATTTTAATTATTTCTAATGTATATGGAATATGTGTCATCAATTAATAGTCTTTTAAATTAGTTTCTTAGTGATGAAGTAACCTAAAATTTGGTGATGGAGAAGAAGAAAATATTGAAATTGTTTAAATCTATTATACCATAATACAATATAAATATGGTGAATAAATATACTATCGAGACTCATTATATAATTTGAATTATTTCTAATGTATATGAAATATGTGTCATTAATTAATAGTCTTTTAACTTAGTTTCTTGGTGAAGAAGTAACCTAAAATTTAGTGATGGAGAAGAAGAAAATACTGAAATTGTTTACATCTATTATACCATAATACAATATGAATATGGTGGATGAATATACTATCGAGACTCATTATATAATTTGAATTATTTCCAATGTGTATGGAATATGTGTCATCAATTAATAGTATTTTAACTTAGTTTCTTAGAGATGAAGTAACCTAAAATTTGGTGATAGAGAAGAAGAAAATACTGAAATTATTTACATCTATTATACAATAATACAATATGAATATGGTGAATAAATATACAATCGAGACTCATTATATAATTTGAATTATTTCTAATGTATATGGAATATGTGTCATTAATTAATAGTCTTTTAACTTAGTTTCTTGGTGAAGAAGTAACCTAAAATTTGGTGATGGAGAAGAAGCAAAATACTGAAATTGTTTATATCTATTATACCATAATACAATTAGAATATGGTGGATAAATATACTATCGAGACTAATTATATAATTTGAAGTATTTCCAATGTATATGGAATATGTGTCATCAATTAATATTCTTTTAACTTAGTTTCTTAGTGATGCAGTAACCTAAAATTTGGTGATGGAGAAGAAGAAAATATTGAAATTGTTTACATCTATTATACCATAATACAATATAAATATGGTGAATAAATATACTATCGAGATTCATTATATAATTTAAATTATTTCTAATGTATATGAAATATGTGTCATTAATTAATAGTCTTTTAACTTAGTTTCTTGGTAAAGAAGTAACCTAAAATTTGGTGATGGAGAAGAAGCAAAATACTGAAATTGTTTATATCTATTATACCATAATACAATATGAATATGGTGAATAAATATACTATCGAGACTCATTATATAATTTGAATTATTTCCAATGTATATGGAATATGTGTCATCAATTAATAGTCTTTTAACTTAGTTTCTTAGTGATGAAGTAACCTAAAATTTGGTGATGGAGAAGAAGCAAATATTGAAATTGTTTACATCTATTATACCATAATACAATATAAATATGGTGAATAAATATACTATCGAGACTCATTATATAATTTGAATTGTTTCTAATGTATATGAAATATGTGTCATTAATTAATAGTTTTTTTAACTTAGTTTCTTGGTGAAGAAGTAACCTAAAATTTGGTGATAGAGAAGAAGCAAAATACTGAAATTGTTTATGTCTATCATACCATAATACAGTATGAATATGGTGGATAAATATACTATCGAGACTCATTATATAATTTTAATTATTTCTAATGTATATGGAATATGTGTCATCAATTAATAGTCTTTTAAATTAGTTTCTTAGTGATGAAGTAACCTAAAATTTGGTGATGGAGAAGAAGAAAATATTGAAATTGTTTAAATCTATTATACCATAATACAATATAAATATGGTGAATAAATATACTATCGAGACTCATTATATAATTTGAATTATTTCTAATGTATATGAAATATGTGTCATTAATTAATAGTCTTTTAACTTAGTTTCTTGGTGAAGAAGTAACCTAAAATTTAGTGATGGAGAAGAAGAAAATACTGAAATTGTTTACATCTATTATACCATAATACAATATGAATATGGTGGATGAATATACTATCGAGACTCATTATATAATTTGAATTATTTCCAATGTGTATGGAATATGTGTCATCAATTAATAGTATTTTAACTTAGTTTCTTAGAGATGAAGTAACCTAAAATTTGGTGATAGAGAAGAAGAAAATACTGAAATTATTTACATCTATTATACAATAATACAATATGAATATGGTGAATAAATATACAATCGAGACTCATTATATAATTTGAATTATTTCTAATGTATATGGAATATGTGTCATTAATTAATAGTCTTTTAACTTAGTTTCTTGGTGAAGAAGTAACCTAAAATTTGGTGATGGAGAAGAAGCAAAATACTGAAATTGTTTATATCTATTATACCATAATACAATTAGAATATGGTGGATAAATATACTATCGAGACTAATTATATAATTTGAAGTATTTCCAATGTATATGGAATATGTGTCATCAATTAATATTCTTTTAACTTAGTTTCTTAGTGATGCAGTAACCTAAAATTTGGTGATGGAGAAGAAGAAAATATTGAAATTGTTTACATCTATTATACCATAATACAATATAAATATGGTGAATAAATATACTATCGAGATTCATTATATAATCTAAATTATTTCTAATGTATATGAAATATGTGTCATTAATTAATAGTCTTTTAACTTAGTTTCTTGGTAAAGAAGTAACCTAAAATTTGGTGATGGAGAAGAAGCAAAATACTGAAATTGTTTATATCTATTATACCATAATACAATATGAATATGGTGAATAAATATACTATCGAGACTCATTATATAATTTGAATTATTTCCAATGTATATGGAATATGTGTCATCAATTAATAGTCTTTTAACTTAGTTTCTTAGTGATGAAGTAACCTAAAATTTGGTGATGGAGAAGAAGCAAATATTGAAATTGTTTACATCTATTATACCATAATACAATATAAATATGGTGAATAAATATACTATCGAGACTCATTATATAATTTGAATTGTTTCTAATGTATATGAAATATGTGTCATTAATTAATAGTTTTTTAACTTAGTTTCTTGGTGAAGAAGTAACCTAAAATTTGGTGATAGAGAAGAAGCAAAATACTGAAATTGTTTATGTCTATCATACCATAATACAGTATGAATATGGTGGATAAATATACTATCGAGACTCATTATATAATTTGAATTACTTCCAATGTATATGGAATATGTGACATCAATTAATAGTCTTTTAACTTAGTTTCTTAGTGATGAAGTAACCTAAAATTTGGTGATAGAGAAGAAGAAAATACTGAAATTATTTACATCTATTATACAATAATACAATATGAATATGGTGAATAAATATACAATCGAGACTCATTATATAATTTGAATTATTTCTAATGTATATGGAATATGTGTCATTAATTAATAGTCTTTTAACTTAGTTTCTTGGTGAAGAAGTAACCTAAAATTTGGTGATGGAGAAGAAGCAAAATACTGAAATTGTTTATATCTATTATACCATAATACAATTAGAATATGGTGGATAAATATATTATCGAGATTAATTATATAATTTGAAGTATTTCCAATGTATATGGAATATGTGTCATCAATTAATAATCTTTTAACTTAGTTTCTTAGTGATGAAGTAACCTAAAATTTGGTGATGGAGAAGAAGAAAATATTGAAATTGTTTAAATCTATTATACCATAATACAATATAAATATGGTGAATAAATATACTATCGAGACTCAATATATAATTTGAATTATTTCTAATGTATATGAAATATGTGTCATTAATTAATAGTCTTTTAACTTAGTTTCTTGGTGAAGAAGTAACCTAAAATTTAGTGATGTAGAAGAAGAAAATACTGAAATTGTTTACATCTATTATACCATAATACAATATGA
The DNA here is from genome assembly GCA_948472305.1 of Vicia faba. Classification (NCBI taxonomy): domain Eukaryota; kingdom Viridiplantae; phylum Streptophyta; class Magnoliopsida; order Fabales; family Fabaceae; genus Vicia; species Vicia faba. The sequence goes on along the minus strand of CATIWC010000828.1, from coordinate 16,584 downwards.
ATATGGTGGATAAATATACTATCGAGACTCATTATATAATTTGAATTATTTCCAATGTATATGGAATATGTGTCATCAATTAATAGTCTTTTAACTTAGTTTCTTAGTGATGAAGTAACCTAAAATTTGGTGATAGAGAAGAAGAAAATACTGAAATTTTTTACATCTATTATACAATAATACCATATGAATATGGTGAATAAATATACAATCGAGACTCATTATATAATTTGAATTATTTCTAATGTATATGGAATATGTGTCATTAATTAATAGTCTTTTAACTTAGTTTCTTGGTGAAGAAGTAACCTAAAATTTGGTGATGAAGAAGAAGCAAAATACTGAAATTGTTTAAATCTATTATACCATAATACAATTAGAATATGATGGATAAATATACTATCGAGACTAATTATATAATTTGAAGTATTTCCAATGTATATGGAATATGTGTCATCAATTAATAGTCTTTTAACTTAGTTTCTTAGTGATGCAGTAACCTAAAATTTGGTGATGGAGAAAAAGAAAATATTGAAATTGTTTACATGTATTATACCATAATACAATATAAATTTGGTGAATAAATATACTATCGAGACTCAATATATAATTTGAATTATTTCTAATGTATATGAAATATGTGTCATTAATTAATAGTCTTTTAACTTAGTTTCTTGGTGAAGAAGTATCCTAAAATTTAGTGATGTAGAAGAAGAAAATACTGAAATTGTTTACATCTATTATACCATAATACAATATGAATATGGTGGATCAATATACTATCGAGACTTATTATATAATTTGAATTATTTCCAATGTATATGGAATATGTGTCATCAATTAATAGTCTTTTAACTTAGTTTCTTAGTGATGAAGTAACCTAAAATTTGGTGATAGAGAAGAAGAAAATATTGAAATTATTTACATCTATTATACAATAATACAATATGAATATGGTGAATAAATATACAATCGAGACTCATTATATAATTTGAATTATTTCTAATGTATATGGAATATGTGTCATTAATTAATAGTCTTTTAACTTAGTTTCTTGGTGAAGAAATAACCTAAAATTTGGTGATGGAGAAGAAGCAAAATACTGAAATTGTTTATATCTATTATACCATAATACAATTAGAATATGGTGGATAAATATACTATCAAGACTAATTATATAATTTGAAGTTTTTCCAATGTATATAGAATATGTGTCATCAATTAATAGTCTTTTAACTTAGTTTCTTAGTGATGCAGTAACCTAAAATTTGGTGATGGAGAAGAAGAAAATATTGAAATTGTTTACATCTATTATACCATAATACAATATAAATATGGTGAATAAATATACTATCGAGACTCATTATATAATTTAAATTATTTCTAATGTATATGAAATATGTGTCATTAATTAATAGTCTTTTAACTTAGTTTCTTGGTGAAGAAGTAACCTAAAATTTGGTGATGGAGAAGAAGCAAAATACTGAAATTGTTTATATCTATTATACCATAATACAATATGAATATGGTGGATAAATATACTATCGAGACTCATTATATAATTTGAATTATTTCCAATGTATATGGAATATGTGATATCAATTAATAGTCTTTTAACTTAGTTTCTTAGTGATGAAGCAACCTAAAATTTGTGATAGAGAAGAAGAAGCAAATATTGAAATTGTTTACATCTATTATACCATAATACAATATAAATATGGTGAATAAATATACTATCGAGACTCATTATATAATTTTAATTATTTCTAATGTATATTAAATATGTGTCATTAATTAATAGTTTTTAAACTTAGTTTCTTGGTGAAGAAGTAACCTAAAATTTGCTGATGTTGAAGAAGCAAAATACTGAAATTGTTTATGTCTATCATACCATAATACAATATGAATATGGTGGATAAATATACTATCGAGACTCATTATATAATTTGAATTATTTCCAATGTATATGGAATATGTGACATCAATTAATAGTCTTTTAACTTAGTTTCTTAGTGACGAAGTAACCTAAAATTTTGTGATAGAAAAGAAGAAAATACTGAAATTATTTACATCTATTATACCATAGTACAATATGAATATGGTGAATAAATATATAATCGAGACTCGTTATATAATTTGAATTATTTCTAATGTATATGGAATATGTGTCATTAATTAATAGACTTTTAACTTAGTTTCTTGGTGAAGAAGTAACCTAAAATTTGGTGATGGAAAAGAAGAAAATACTGAAATTATTTACATCTATTATACCATAGTACAATATGAATATGGTGAATAAATATATAATCGAGACTCGTTATATAATTTGAATAATTTCTAATGTATATGGAATATGTGTCATTAATTAATAGACTTTTAACTTAGTTTCTTGGTGAAGAAGTAACCTAAAATTTGGTGATGGAAAAGAAGAAAATACTGAAATTGTTTACATCTATTATACCATAATACAATATAATAATGGTGAATAAATATACTATCAAGACTCATTATATAATTTTAATTATTTCTAATGTATATGGAATATGTGTTATTAATTAATAGTCTTTTAACTTAGTTTCTTAGTGAAGAAATAACCTAAAATTTGGTGATGGAGAAGAAGTAAAATACTGAAATTGTTTATATCTATTATACCATAATACAATATGAATATGGTGGATAAATATACTATCGAGACTAATTATATAATTTGAATTATTTTCAATGTATATGGAATATGTGTCATCAATTAATAGTCTTTTAACTTAGTTTCTTAGTGATGAAGTAACCTAAAATTTGGTGATGGAGAAGAAGAAAATATTGAAATTTTTTACATCTATTATACCATAATACAATATAAATATGGTGAATAAATATAGTATCGAGACTCATTATATAATTTGAATTATTTCTAAAGTATATGAAATATGTGTCATTAATTAATAGTCTTTTAACTTAGTTTCTTGGTAAAGAAGTAACCTAAAATTTGGTGATGGAGAAGAAGCAAAATACTGAAATTGTTTATATCTATTATACCATAATACAATTAGAATATGGTGGATAAATATACTATCGAGACTAAATATATAATTAAAAGTATTTCCAATGTATATGGAATATGTGTCATCAATTAATAGTCTTTTAACTTAGTTTCTTAGTGATGCAGTAACCTAAAATTTGGTGATGGAGAAGAAGCAAAATACTGAAATTGTTTATATCTATTATACCATAATACAATATGAATATGGTGGATAAATATATTATCGAGACTCATTATATAATTTGAATTATTTCAAATGTATATGTAATATGTGATATCAATTAATAGTCTTTTAACTTAGTTTCTTAATGATGAAGTAACCTAAAATTTGGTGATAGAGAAGAAGAAGCAAATAATGAAATTGTTTACATCTATTATACCATAATACAATATAAATATGGTGAATAAATATATTATCGAAACTCATTATATATTTTGAATTATTTATAATGTATATTAAATATGTGTCATTCATTAATAGTTTTTTAACTTAATTTCTTAGTGAAGAAGTAACCTAAAATTTGGTGATGTTGAAGAAGCAAAATACTGAAATTGTTTATGTCTATCATACATAATACAATATGAATATGGTGGATAAATATACTATCGAGACTCATTATATAATTTGAATTATTTCCAATGTATATGGAATATGTGACATCAATTAATAGTCTTTTAACTTAGTTTCTTAGTGATGAAGTAACCTAAAATTTGGTGATAGAGAAGAAGAAAATACTGAAATTATTTACATCTATTATACAATAATACAATATGAATATGGTGAATAAATATATAATCGAGACTCATTATATAATTTGAATTATTTCTAATGTATATGGAATATGTGTCATTAATTAATAGTCTTTTAACTTAGTTTCTTGGTGAAGAATTAATCTAAAATTTGGTGATGGAGAAGAAGCAAAATACTGAAATTGTTTATATCAATTATACCATAATACAATTTGAATATGGTGGATAAATATACTATCGAGACTAATTATATAATTTGAAGTATTTCCAATGTATATGGAATATGTGTCATCAATTAATAGTCTTTTAGCTTAGTTTCTTAGTGATGAAGTAACCTAAAATTTGGTGATGGAGAAGAAGAAAATATTGAAATTGTTTAAATCTATTATACCATAATACAATATAAATATGGTGAATAAATATACTATCGAGACTCAATATATAATTTGAATTATTTCTAATGTATATGAAATATGTGTCATTAATTAATAGTTTTTTAACTTAGTTTCTTGGTGAAGAAGTAACCTAAAATTTAGTGATGGAGAAGAAGAAAATACTGAAATTGTTTACATCTATTATACCATAATACAATATGAATATGGTGGATAAATATACTATCGAGACTCATTATATAATTTGAATTATTTCCAATGTATATGGAATATGTGTCATCAATTAATAGTCTTTTAACTTAGTTTCTTAGTGATGAAGTAACCTAAAATTTTGTGATAGAGAAGAAGAAAATACTGAAATTATTTACATCTATTATACAATAATACAATATGAATATGGTGAATAAATATACAATCCAGACTCATTATATAATTTGAATTATTTCTAATGTATATGGAATATGTGTCATTAATTAATAGTCTTTTAACTTAGTTTCTTGGTGAAGAAGTAACCTAAAATTTGGTGATGGAGAAGAAGCAAAATACTTAAATTGTTTATATCTATTATACCATAATACAATTAGAATATGGTGGATGAATATACTATCGAGACTCATTATATAATTTGAATTATTTCCAATGTATATGGAATATGTGTCATCAATTAATAGTCTTTTAACTTAGTTTCTTAGTGATGCAGTAACCTAAAATTTGGTGATAGGGAAAAGGAAAATATTGAAATTGTTTACATGTATTATACCATAATACAATATAAATATGGTGAATAAATATACTATCGAGACTCATTATATTATTTAAATTATTTCTAATGTATATGAAATATGTGTCATTATTTAATAGTCTTTTAACTTAGTTTCTTGGTGAAGAAGTAACCTAAAATTTGGTGATGGAGAAGAAGCAAAATACTGAAATTGTTTATATCTATTATACCATAATACAATATGAATAAGGTGGATGAATATACTATCGAGACTCATTATATAATTTGAATTATTTCCAATGTATATGGAATATTTGATATCAATTAATAGTCTTTTAACTTAGTTTCTTAGTGATGAAGTAACCTAAAATTTGGTGATAGAGAAGAAGAAGCAAATATTGAAATTGTTTACATCTATTATACCATAATATAATATAAATATGGTGAATAAATATATTATCGAGACTCATTATATAATTTGAATTATTTCTAATGTATATTAAATATGTGTCATTAATTAATAGTTTTTTAACTTAGTTTCTTGGTGAAGAAGTAACATAAAATTTGGTGATGTTGAAGAAGCAAAATACTGAAATTGTTTATGTCTATCATGCCATAATACAATATGAATATGGTGGATAAATATACTATCGAGACTCATTATATAATTTGAATTATTTCCAATGTATATGGAATATGTGACATCAATTAATAGTCTTTTAACTTAGTTTCTTAGTGATGAAGTAACCTAAAATTTTGTGATAGAGAAGAAGAAAATACTGAAATTATTTACATCTATTATACCATAGTACAATATGAATATGGTGAATAAATATATAATCGAGACTCGTTATATAATTTGAATAATTTCTAATGTATATGGAATATGTGTCATTAATTAATAGACTTTTAACTTAGTTTCTTGGTGAAGAAGTAACCTAAAATTTGGTGATGGAAAAGAAGAAAATACTGAAATTGTTTACATCTATTATACCATAATACAATATAATAATGGTGAATAAATATACTATCAAGACTCATTATATAATTTTAATTATTTATAATGTATATGGAATATGTGTTATTAATTAATAGTCTTTTAACTTAGTTTCTTAGTGAAGAAATAACCTAAAATTTGGTGATGGAGAAGAAGTAAAATACTGAAATTGTTTATATCTATTATACCATAATACAATATGAATATGGTGGATAAATATACTATCGAGACTAATTATATAATTTGAATTATTTTCAATGTATATGGAATATGTGTCATCAATTAATAGTCTTTTAACTTAGTTTCTTAGTGATGAAGTAACCTAAAATTTGGTGATGGAGAAGAAGAAAATATTGAAATTGTTTACATCTATTATACCATAATACAATATAAATATGGTGAATAAATATAGTATCGAGACTCATTATATAATTTGAATTATTTCTAAAGTATATGAAATATGTGTCATTAATTAATAGTCTTTTAACTTAGTTTCTTGGTGAAGAAGTAACCTAAAATTTGGTGATGGAGAAGAAGCAAAATACTGAAATTGTTTATATCTATTATACCATAATACAATTAGAATATGGTGGATAAATATACTATCGAGACTAATTATATAATTTGAATTATTTCTAATGTATATGGAATATGTGTCATCAATTAATAGTCTTTTAAATTAGTTTCTTAGTGATGAAGTAACCTAAAATTTGGTGATAGAGAAGAAGAAAATATTGAAATTGTTTACATCTATTATACCATAATACAATATAAATATGGTGAATAAATATACTATCGAGACTCATTATATAATTTGAATTATTTCTAATGTATATGAAATATGTGTCATTAATTAATATTCTTTTAACTTAGTTTCTTGGTGAAGAAGTAACCTAAAATTTGGTGATGGAAAAGAAGCAAAATACTGAAATTGTTTATATCTATTATACCATAATACAATTAGAATATGGTGTATAAATATACTATCGAGACTAATTATATAATTTGAAGTATTTCCAATGTATATGGAATATGTGTCATCAATTAATAGTCTTTTAACTTAGTTTCTTAGTGATGAAGTAACCTAAAATTTGGTGATGGAGAAGAAGAAAATATTGAAATTGTTTAAATCTATTATACCATAATACAATATAAATATGGTGAATAAATATACTATCGAGACTCAATATATAATTTGAATTATTTCTAATGTATATGAAATATGTGTCATTAATTAATAGTTTTTTAACTTAGTTTCTTGGTGAAGAAGTAACCTAAAATTTAGTGATGGAGAAGAAGAAAATACTGAAATTGCTTACATCTATTATACCATAATACAATATGAATATGGTGGATAAATATACTATCGAGACTCATTATATAATTTGAATTATTTCCAATGTATATGGAATATGTGTCATCAATTAATAGTCTTTTAACTTAGTTTCTTAGTGATGAAGTAACCTAAAATTTGGTGATAGAGAAGAAGAAAATACTAAAATTATTTACATCTATTATACAATAATACAATATGAATATGGTGAATAAATATACAATGGAGACTCATTATATAATTTGAATTATTTCTAATGTATATGGAATATGTGTCATTAATTAATAGTCTTTTAACTTAGTTTCTTGGTGAAGAAGTAACCTAAAATTTGGTGATGGAGAAGAAGCAAAATACTGAAATTGTTTATATCTATTATACCATAATACAATTAGAATATGGTGGATAAATATACTATCGAGACTAATTATATAATTTGAAGTATTTCCAATGTATATGGAATATGTGTCATCAATTAATAGTCTTTTAACTTAGTTTCTTAGTGATGCAGTAACCTAAAATTTGGTGATGGAGAAAAAGAAAATATTGAAATTGTTTACATGTATTATACCATAATACAATATAAATATGGTGAATAAATATACTATCGAGACTCATTATATAATTTAAATTATTTCTAATGTATATGAAATATGTGTCATTATTTAATAGTCTTTTAACTTAGTTTCTTGGTGAAGAAGTAACCTAAAATTTGGTGATGGAGAAGAAGCAAAATACTGAAATTGTTTATATCTATTATACCATAATACAATATGAATATGGTGGATGAATATACTATCGAGACTCATTATATAATTTGAATTATTTCCAATGTATATGGAATATTTGATATCAATTAATAGTCTTTAACGTAGTTTCTTAGTGATGAAGTAACCTAAAATTTGGTGATAGAGAAGAAGAAGCAAATATTGAAATTGTTTACATCTATTATACCATAATACAATATAAATATGGTGAATAAATATATTATCGAGACTCATTATATAATTTGAATTATTTCTAATGTATATTAAATATGTGTCATTAATTAATAGTTTTTTAACTTAGTTTCTTGGTGAAGAAGTAACCTAAAATTTGGTGATGTTGAAGAAGCAAAATACTGAAATTGTTTATGTCTATCATGCCATAATACAATATGAATATGGTGGATAAATATACTATCGAGACTCATTATATAATTTGAATTATTTCCAATGTATATGGAATATATGACATCAATTAATAGTCTTTTAACTTAGTTTCTTAGTGATGAAGTAACCTAAAATTTTGTGATAGAGAAGAAGAAAATACTGAAATTATTTACATCTATTATACCATAGTACAATATGAATATGGTGAATAAATATATAATCGAGACTCGTTATATAATTTGAATAATTTCTAATGTATATGGAATATGTGTCATTAATTAATAGACTTTTAACTTAGTTTCTTGGTGAAGAAGTAACCTAAAATTTGGTGATGGAAAAGAAGAAAATACTGAAATTGTTTACATCTATTATACCATAATACAATATAATAATGGTGAATAAATATACTATCAAGACTCATTATATAATTTTAATTATTTATAATGTATATGGAATATGTGTTATTAATTAATAGTCTTTTAACTTAGTTTGTTAGTGAAGAAATAACCTAAAATTTGGTGATGGAGAAGAAGTAAAATACTGAAATTGTTTATATCTATTATACCATAATACAATATGAATATGGTGGATAAATATATTCTCGAGACTAATTATATAATTTGAATTATTTTCAATGTATATGGAATATGTGTCATCAATTAATAGTCTTTTAACTTAGTTTCTTAGTGATGAAGTAACCTAAAATTTGGTGATGGAGAAGAAGAAAATATTGAAATTGTTTACATCTATTATACCATAATACAATATAAATATGGTGAATAAATATAGTATCGAGACTCATTATATAATTTGAATTATTTCTAAAGTATATGAAATATGTGTCATTAATTAATAGTCTTTTAACTTAGTTTCTTGGTGAAGAAGTAACCTAAAATTTGGTGATGGAGAAGAAGCAAAATACTGAAATTGTTTATATCTATTATACCATAATACAATTAGAATATGGTGGATAAATATACTATCGAGACTAATTATATAATTTGAATTATTTCTAATGTATATGGAATATGTGTCATCAATTAATAGTCTTTTAAATTAGTTTCTTAGTGATGAAGTAACCTAAAATTTGGTGATGGAGAAGAAGAAAATATTGAAATTGTTTACATCTATTATACCATAATACAATATAAATATGGTGAATAAATATACTATCGAGACTCATTATATAATTTGAATTATTTCTAATGTATATGAAATATGTGTCATTAATTAGTATTCTTTTAACTTAGTTTCTTGGTGAAGAAGTAACCTAAAATTTGGTGATGGAGAAGAAGCAAAATACTGAAATTGTTTATATCTATTATACCATAATACAATTAGAATATGGTGTATAAATATACTATCGAGACTAATTATATAATTTGAAGTATTTCCAATGTATATGGAATATGTGTCATCAATTAATAGTCTTTTAAATTAGTTTCTTAGTGATGAAGTAACCTAAAATTTGGTGATGGAGAAGAAGAAAATATTGAAATTGTTTACATCTATTATACCATAATACAATATAAATATGGTGAATAAATATACTATCGAGACTCATTATATAATTTGAATTATTTCTAATGTATATGAAATATGTGTCATTAATTAATATTCTTTTAACTTAGTTTCTTGGTGAAGAAGTAACCTAAAATTTGGTGATGGAGAAGAAGAAAATACTGAAATTGTTTACATCTATTATACCATAATACAATATGAATATGGTGGATAAATATACTATCGAGACTCATTATATAATTTGAATTATTTCCAATGTATATGGAATATGTGTCATCAATTAATAGTCTTTTAACTTAGTTTTCTTAGATGAAGTAACCTAAAATTTGGTGATAGAGAAGAAGAGAATACTGAAATTATTTACATCTATTATACAATAATACAATATGAATATGGTGAATAAATATACAATGGAGACTCATTATATAATTTGAATTATTTCTAATGTATATGGAATATGTGTCATTAATTAATAGTCTTTTAACTTAGTTTCTTGGTGAAGAAGTAACCTAAAATTTGGTGATGGAGAAGAAGCAAAATACTGAAATTGTTTATATCTATTATACCATAATACAATTAGAATATGGTGGATAAATATACTATCGAGACTAATTATATAATTTGAAGTATTTCCAATGTATATGGAATATGTGTCATCAATTAATAGTCTTTTAACTTAGTTTCTTAGTGATGCAGTAACCTAAAATTTGGTGATGGAGAAAAAGAAAATATTGAAATTGTTTACATGTATTATACCATAATACAATATAAATATGGTGAATAAATATACTATCGAGACTCATTATATAATTTAAATTATTTCTAATGTATATGAAATATGTGTCATTATTTAATAGTCTTTTAACTTAGTTTCTTGGTGAAGAAGTAACCTAAAATTTGGTGATGGAGAAGAAGCAAAATACTGAAATTGTTTATATCTATTATACCATAATACAATATGAATATGGTGGATGAATATACTATCGAGACTCATTATATAATTTGAATTATTTCCAATGTATATGGAATATTTGATATCAATTAATAGTCTTTTAACGTAGTTTCTTAGTGATGAAGTAACCTAAAATTTGGTGATAGAGAAGAAGAAGCAAATATTGAAATTGTTTACATCTATTATACCATAATACAATATAAATATGGTGAATAAATATATTATCGAGACTCATTATATAATTTGAATTATTTCTAATGTATATTAAATATGTGTCATTAATTAATAGTTTTTTAACTTAGTTTCTTGGTGAAGAAGTAACCTAAAATTTGGTGATGTTGAAGAAGCAAAATACTGAAATTGTTTATGTCTATCATGCCATAATACAATATGAATATGGTGGATAAATATACTATCGAGACTCATTATATAATTTGAATTATTTCCAATGTATATGGAATATATGACATCAATTAATAGTCTTTTAACTTAGTTTCTTAGTGATGAAGTAACCTAAAATTTTGTGATAGAGAAGAAGAAAATACTGAAATTATTTACATCTATTATACCATAGTACAATATGAATATGGTGAATAAATATATAATCGAGACTCGTTATATAATTTGAATAATTTCTAATGTATATGGAATATGTGTCATTAATTAATAGACTTTTAACTTAGTTTCTTGGTGAAGAAGTAACCTAAAATTTGGTGATGGAAAAGAAGAAAATACTGAAATTGTTTACATCTATTATACCATAATACAATATAATAATGGTGAATAAATATACTATCAAGACTCATTATATAATTTTAATTATTTCTAATGTATATGGAATATGTGTTATTAATTAATAGTCTTTTAACTTAGTTTCTTAGTGAAGAAATAACCTAAAATTTGGTGATGGAGAAGAAGGAAAATACTGAAATTGTTTATATCTATTATACCATAATACAATATGAATATGGTGGATAATATACTATCGAGACTAATTATATAATTTGAATTATTTTCAATGTATATGGAATATGTGTCATCAATTAATAGTCTTTTAACTTAGTTTCTTAGTGATGAAGTAACCTAAAATTTGGTGATGGAGAAGAAGAAAATATTGAAATTGTTTACATCTATTATACCATAATACAATATAAATATGGTGAATAAATATAGTATCGAGACTCATTATATAATTTGAATTATTTCTAAAGTATATGAAATATGTTGTCATTAATTAATAGTCTTTTAACTTAGTTTCTTGGTGAAGAAGTAACCTAAAATTTGGTGATGGAGAAGAAGCAAAATACTGAAATTGTTTATATCTATTATACCATAATACAATTAGAATATGGTGGATAAATATACTATCGAGACTAATTATATAATTTGAATTATTTCTAATGTATATGGAATATGTGTCATCAATTAATAGTCTTTTAAATTAGTTTCTTAGTGATGAAGTAACCTAAAATTTGGTGATGGAGAAGAAGAAAATATTGAAATTGTTTACATCTATTATACCATAATACAATATAAATATGGTGAATTAATATACTATCGAGACTCATTATATAATTTGAATTATTTCTAATGTATATGAAATATGTGTCATTAATTAATATTCTTTTAACTTAGTTTCTTGGTGAAGAAGTAACCTAAAATTTGGTGATGGAGAAGAAGCAAAATACTGAAATTGTTTAATCTATTATACCATAATACAATTAGAATATGGTGTATAAATATACTATCGAGACTAATTATATAATTTGAAGTATTTCCAATGTATATGGAATATGTGTCATCAATTAATAGTCTTTTAACTTAGTTTCTTAGTGATGAAGTAACCTAAAATTTGGTGATGGAGAAGAAGAAAATATTGAAATTGTTTAAATCTATTATACCATAATACAATATAAATATGGTGAATAAATATACTATCGAGACTCAATATATAATTTGAATTATTTCTAATGTATATGAAATATGTGTCATTAATTAATAGTTTTTTAACTTAGTTTCTTGGTGAAGAAGTAACCTAAAATTTAGTGATGGAGAAGAAGAAAATACTGAAATTGTTTACATCTATTATACCATAATACTATATGAATATGGTGGATAAATATACTATCGAGACTCATTATATAATTTGAATTATTTCCAATGTATATGGAATATGTGTCATCAATTAATAGTCTTTTAACTTAGTTTCTTAGTGATGAAGTAACCTAAAATTTGGTGATAGAGAAGAAGAAAATACTGAAATTATTTACATCTATTATACAATAATACAATATGAATATGGTGAATAAATATACAATGGAGACTCATTATATAATTTGAATTATTTCTAATGTATATGGAATATGTGTCATTAATTAATAGTCTTTTAACTTAGTTTCTTGGTGAAGAAGTAACCTAAAATTTGGTGATGGAGAAGAAGCAAAATACTGAAATTGTTTATATCTATTATACCATAATACAATTAGAATATGGTGGATAAATATAATATCGAGACTAATTATATAATTTGAAGTATTTCCAATGTATATGGAATATGTGTCATCAATTAATAGTCTTTTAACTTTGTTTCTTAGTGATGCAGTAACCTAAAAATTTGGTGATGGAGAAAAAGAAAATATTGAAATTGTTTACATGTATTATACCATAATACAATATAATATGGTGAATAAATATACTATCGAGACTCATTATATAATTTAAATTATTTCTAATGTATATGAAATATGTGTCATTATTTAATAGTCTTTTAACTTAGTTTCTTGGTGAAGAAGTAACCTAAAATTTGGTGCAGGAGAAGAAGCAAAATACTGAAATTGTTTATATCTATTATACCATAATACAATATGAATATGGTGGATGAATATACTATCGAGACTCATTATATAATTTGAATTATTTTCAATGTATATGGAATATTTGATATCAATTAATAGTCTTTTAACGTAGTTTCTTAGTGATGAAGTAACCTAAAATTTGGTGATAGAGAAGAAGAAGCAAATATTGAATTGTTTACATCTATTATACCATAATACAATATAAATATGGTGAATAAATATATTATCGAGACTCATTATATAATTTGAATTATTTTCTAATGTATATTAAATATGTGTCATTAATTAATAGTTTTTTAACTTAGTTTCTTGGTGAAGAAGTAACCTAAAATTTGGTGATGTTGAAGAAGCAAAATACTGAAATTGTTTATGTCTATCATGCCATAATACAATATGAATATGGTGGATAAATATACTATCGAGACTCATTATATAATTTGAATTATTTCCAATGTATATGGAATATATGAATCAATTAATAGTCTTTTAACTTAGTTTCTTAGTGATGAAGTAACCTAAAATTTTGTGATAGAGAAGAAGAAAATACTGAAATTATTTACATCTATTATACCATAGTACAATATGAATATGGTGAATAAATATATAATTGAGACTCGTTATATAATTTGAATAATTTCTAATGTATATGGAATATGTGTCATTAATTAATAGACTTTTAACTTAGTTTCTTGGTGAAGAAGTAACCTAAAATTTGGTGATGGAAAAGAAGAAAATACTGAAATTGTTTACATCTATTATACCATAATACAATATAATAATGGTGAATAAATATACTATCAAGACTCATTATATAATTTTAATTATTTCTAATGTATATGGAATATGTGTTATTAATTAATAGTCTTTTTAACTTAGTTTCTTAGTGAAGAAATAACCTAAAATTTGGTGATGGAGAAGAAGGAAAATACTGAAATTGTTTATATCTATTATACCATAATACAATATGAATATGGTGGATAAATATACTATCGAGACTAATTATATAATTTGAATTATTTTCAATGTATATGGAATATGTGTCATCAATTAATAGTCTTTAACTTAGTTTCTTAGTGATGAAGTAACCTAAAATTTGGTGATGGAGAAGAAGAAAATATTGAAATTGTTTACATCTATTATACCATAATACAATATAAATATGGTGAATAAATATAGTATCGAGACTCATTATATAATTGAATTATTTCTAAAGTATATGAATATGTGTCATTAATTAATAGTCTTTTAACTTAGTTTCTTGGTGAAGAAGTAACCTAAAATTTGGTGATGGAGAAGAAGCAAAATATTGAAATTGTTTATATCTATTATACCATAATATAATATGATTATGGTGGATAAATATATTATCGAGACTAATTATATAATTTGAATTATTTCTAATGTATATGGAATATGTGTCATCAATTAATAGTCTTTTAAATTAGTTTCTTAGTGATGAAGTAACCTAAAATTTGGTGATGGAGAAGAAGAAAATATTGAAATTGTTTAAATCTATTATACCATAATACAATATAAATATGGTGAATAAATATACTATCGAGACTCATTATATAATTTGAATTATTTCTAATGTATATGAAATATGTGTCATTAATTAATATTCTTTTAACTTAGTTTCTTGGTGAAGAAGTAACCTAAAATTTAGTGATGGAGAAGAAGAAAATACTGAAATTGTTTACATCTATTATACCATAATACAATATGAATATGGTGGATAAATATACTATCGAGACTCATTATATAATTTAAATTATTTCCAATGTATATGGAATATGTGTCATCAATTAATAGTCTTTTAACTTAGTTTCTTAGTGATGAAGTAACCTAAAATTTGGTGATAGAGAAGAAGAAAATACTGAAATTATTTATATCTATTATACAATAATACAATATGAATATGGTGAATAAATATACAATCGAGACTCATTATATAATTTGAATTATTTCTAATGTATATGGAATATGTGTCATTAATTAATAGTCTTTTAACTTAGTTTCTTGGTGAAGAAGTAACCTAAAAATTTGGTGATGGAGAAGAAGCAAAATACTGAAATTGTTTATATCTATTATACCATAATACAATTAGAATATGGTGGATAAATATACTATCGAGACTAATTATATAATTTGAAGTATTTCCAATGTATATGGAATATGTGTCATCAATTAATAGTCTTTTAACTTAGTTTCTTAGTGATGCAGTAATCTAAAATTTGGTGATGGAGACGAAGAAAATATTGAAATTGTTTACATCTATTATACCATAATACAATATAAATATGGTGAATAAATATATTATCGAGACTCATTATATAATTTGAATTATTTCTAATGTATATTAAATATGTGTCATTAATTAATAGTTTTTTAACTTAGTTTCTTGGTGAAGAAGTAACCTAAAATTTGGTGATGTTGAAGAAGCAAAATACTGAAATTGTTTATGTCTATCATACCATAATACAATATGAATATGGTGGATAAATATACTATCGAGACTCATTATATAATTTGAATTATTTCCAATGTATATGGAATATGTGACATCAATTAATAGTCTTTTAACATAGTTTCTTAGTGATGAAGTAACCTAAAATTTGGTGATAGGGAAGAAGAAAATACTGAAATTATTTACATCTTTATACAATAATACAATATGAATATGGTGAATAAATATATAATCGAGACTCATTATATAATTTGAATTATTTCTAACGTATATAGAATATGTGTCATTAATTAATAGTCTTTTAACTTAGTTTCTTGGTGAAGAAGTAACCTAAAATTTGGTGATGGAGAAGAAGCAAAATAATGAAATTGTTATATCTATTATACCATAATACAATTAGAATATGGTGGA